>JAWPHD010005269.1:0-70000 GCA_037043455.1 Cyrtodaria siliqua | reverse complement strand
AGTTAGTGGAGCAGACTAACGGTGATTGCGGGTTAGTGGAGCAGACTAACGGTGATTGCGGGTTAGTGGATCAGACTGACGGTGATTGCGGGTTAGTGGAGCAGACTAACGGTGATTGCGAGTCAGTGGATCAGACTAACGGTGATTGCGGGTTAGTGGAGCAGACTAACGGTGATTGATTGCGGGTTAGTGGAGCAGACTAACGGTGATTGAGAGTTAGTGGAGCAGACTAACGGTGATTGCGGGTTAGTGCATCAGATTAACGGTGGTTGCGGGTTAGTGTAACAGACTAACGGTGATTGCGAGTTAGTGGATCGAACTAACGGTGATTGCGGGTTAATGGAGCAGACTAACGGTGATTGCGGGTTAGTGGATCAGACTAACGGTGATTGCGGGTTAGTGGAGCAGATTAACGGTGATTGCGGGTGAGTGGATCAGACTAACGGTGATTGCGGGTTAGTTGATCAGACTAACGGTGATTGCGGGTTAGTGGAGCAGACTAACGGTGATTGATTGCGGGTTAGTGGAGCAGACTAACGGTGATTGCGAGTTAGTGGATCAGACTAACGGTGATTGAGAGTTAGTGGAGCAGACTAACGGTGATTGCGGGTTAGTGCATCAGATTAACGGTGATTGCGAGTTAGTGAATCAGACTAACGGTGATTGCGGGTTAGTTGATCAGACTAACGGTGATTGCGAGTTAGTGGAGTAGACTAACGGTGATTGCTGGTTAGTGGATCAGACTAACGGTGATTGCGAGTTAGTGGATCAGACTAACGGTGATTGCGGGTTAGTGGAGCAGACTAACGGTGATTGTAAGAGGCGCAAATTAACGGTCGTTTTGAGCTAGTGGATCAGACAAACGTTTGTTTTGAGTAAGAGGGTGAGACTTACGGTGGTTGTGATAGAGTATACGGCAGTTGTGAGTTAGAAGAATGGACAGGGAGCAGATTAGCGCGGTAGTTAGTTGGAGAAGATTTACGGCGGTTGTCAGTCGGAGGAGCAGACTATTTTCCTTAAAGGTAGAGTTTCCTCGCAGGTTTTCTTTCCACGGACGACAGCGTTGCCCCTGGTAACTACGGTTTACTTGACCAACTTATGGCTCTGAAGTGGGTAAAGACAAACATTGCCAACTTTCACGGAGATCCAGACAGAGTTACGATATTTGGGCAAAGTGCAGGAGGCGGGAGCGTCTCGCTTCATATGTTTTCTCCACTTGCACGAGGTAAACATAATAAAACAATTTGCTTTTTTAACAATTAGATTTTTTAATAATAATTAGCATATCTGTAAATTATGTATAACAAGTAATGTAGTTTAAAACATCAAGAGTTTTGTTTTCCGCTTCTTATATTTCATGACAGAACATGATGTTTTCGTTGCTCATATATGATCATCTAAAAATGTAAAATTTGCTATTTCCAGGTTTATTCAACTCCGCAATACCACAAAGTGGTTGTGCATTAAGTCCCTGGGCTATATACAGGCCTCCACATAGTATTCGAACATATACGATGGAGCTAGCGATGTCTTTAGGGTGCACGACAACCACCTCGGATGACATGGTTGCATGTCTACGCAGTAAATCCGCAGACGACATTCTAAAATCTGACGTCGGAGTACGTTTTTAAGCCTCTGTATTCTCTCCTTTCCTCTGGGGCGTCATATATTTTATAGCTTGCAGTTCTGCAAACATTCACTGTTAATCTGCAATCCTTCAACATGACCGACCAAGATATGTGACTATTATAATGTTTTCTAGCTGTGTGTGTGTCGCGGTTCATGAATATCAACAGGTAATAGTATAGCAGTGCTTGTTTTGTTCCACGGAAAATTTAGAGACTATTTCCAAGTTCTGTAATGCGATAATTTAGTGAATTAACAATTCATTTTGCTCAAAATTATCAATCAAAATATTCACCCCAATTACGTTACAAATAGGCTTGCAGCCTAGCGTTTGTGCTTTCCAGCACTTTCCAAAACCCTCATAGCTCCAAACATCCTAACTTATAATTAAAGACTAACCCCATTCCACAAGAATGATTGTTTACCACTCAATCAGCAGCACCCCGTAACATTAGTGGTGTCAGGTCACGATGTTGATTTTATTCGCCATTTTGATATTTTAGCTATGGTCATGTGTCAAATTATCATGTGATCTCAGACTATTTTCTGAGACGTTGACAGAGTCACATGGGATTCTGGTAGAGACTGGGTTCATACATCATATCTAACATGTAGAATATTGCAGCAGTTCTTGATTGTCGGTTAGCTCATTCGGTAAAGCATCGAACGGGCATGCTGAGGACCTCGGTCTTAATCCGACAGAGTTTAGATCTTAGTCATGTGGCGATCCCGTCAGGACCGTAGCTATATGTACACCCACCTCGTGTTACGAATCTCTTGATTCACGGTCTTTATATATTCTTGGACTGACTCCAGTGTGTTGCTTTGTATTTGGCTTACAGGCGCCGCCAATGATCGCCACATTTGCGCCACGTGTTGACGGATATTACATCACAGATTTACCGGAAGTCTTGCTGTCACGTGACGAGTACTCTAAGCACGTGAACGTCATGACGGGATTTGTTCCACAAGAAATTGCAGAAGATCTTGGTATGGTGTTTTCTTCAAATTGTTGGTGTGTAAAGTTTTTTTGTCAGTTTATTTCATCAGTGTATTTTAAGTCTTACAACCAAGCTCTTGTGTGCGTCTAAAGCCAACCAGATGAGGATTATACATAGGCTGGGACGAAAATTGAAATAGAGCCCTGACATATGCAAATGAGTTTTGACCAGAACGATTTGTTGTATGCAGAACATAATTGCTTCATTAGTAAGGCATGATGAAATTAGTTTTACATCCCTTTAACACATCATATTAGGTTATGCTGGTGCAGCTCAAATGGATATGTTATGAAGTTTCCCATCACACATGCCAGTAGCTCTTAAACTCAATGCCTTATTTACTGAGGTACCGAGACCGTATGTGTCTGAACGCACTCAGATCACATAGACAATCGGCTGTTGACCATTCATTCGCAAGGCATATAAAGGATTGTAAACATTACAAATCCTGAAGAGTGATACGCACAAAGGCGCTGTGTGGCTGAAAAGTTAAGGTCTGGTTAACATTTGCGACAGACATATTTAGATATTAATGATAAATACTAGCAGCATTAAAATCCAAATTAAGTCACATGGATATACAATTTCCGTGAATGTTTCCGATGGGAGGTATTGTGTTTAATCTTGAATGGCAGTGTCATTCGCCGAATTTTCAAGCGTAGTAATATTTTTTATTTCATTTCTGCTAACAGAAGACGAGCCTGGTATTGATAATGGTCTATCAAGGCAACATCTCGAAAATCTGTTTTACGGCAAAAGCAGACGGTACCTGAGCCACGCAGACGACATGTATAACGCCCTTAAATGTTCGTACCCGCCAAGTGACACGGACGTCTATCTTAACAGAGAATATGCAGTTGATGTATAAAAGCGTCTTTACTTTAGTTTAATAACTCTGTGTTATCACATATATTTGTTAATGTCATGGCGTGCATTATGATGTTATTTTTTTTTGGAATGAAAACGTGTATGTTGTAATTAACTTATTTACTCGCCATATTGTTTTTAATTCTAACCAGTGTGTGGTTTGTTTTAAACGTATACAGTGTTTAAGGGTTTTATTGTCACAACCTGACCTTATATGGGGGACGTAATTAAAAGATTCTCCGTCATGATCACTGACATACACCTACAGAAGTTATTATTAAATTAGCTATCTCACCAGCAAAGCCAAATGTTACATAATATGTACATCGTTTCTAAACCTACTGAGGAAGAGGTATATATATATAATTTACATATTTTGAGAATCCAAACTCTAAATAAACACAATATAGACGGCTTTAGCCAACCAGGCCAAACTCCAAAACTGGAGCGTCGAATTAAGAGTTACTAAATCAAATCACTGAGTACTTTTTGCTTTTTAGATTCATATATACATGATCATCTTTGGGTTATACTTATATTGACTATTAATGATGCTTAGATGATATAGCCTGACGGGGATTTATTTATGTAAACTCTCCCGTTTAACTGGGATGTTAATAGGGTTATAATGAAGTTTAATGCACCCTAGCATCCTGATATAAACTCCGAGCTGACCACTGACCGTTCCAACGCCTAAATCCTATTGTCTACCCTTTTATTTCATGGTGTCGCATACGTCGCTGCTATTTTCCCTTGTAATTGTTGTTTGTCATGAATGCGTATTTTTGGTTGACTGTCTTCTGTAAATGTGTCCATTCCTGTTCGACGTTTTACCTACTTTTAGTAAAATTAATATATTTTAAAATAGTGTATTACATATATTATGTTAATAATCAATACAACTAAACTGTTTTGCATGCATGTACACAGATGAACTCGGACTATGGTTACGTGGCACCCCATATCAAACTAGCAGAGCAAATGCGTCGGCTCGGCACCAGAGTATGGATGTACGACTTTACTTATAGATCACGAAACAGTCGCCAAAAGGATTGGATAGGTGCGTTAAAAGTTGTTATATCGACATAAATCTGAATCACACAGAAGGTCAATTAAGTTAGAAAAGTAAAACTATTCAATCAAAATAATCATCTATCTGTTGTCGGTGTAATCAGAGAGATATAACCATTTGCCAGAGACATAAACATTTGAAAGAGACATAACCTTTGCAAGAGACATACACATGTGCAAGAGACATAACCTTTGCAAGAGACATACACATTTGCAAGAGACATATAAACAGGTGCAAGAGACATATAAACATTTGCAAGAGACATTTAAACATTTGCAAGAGACATAAACATGTGCAAGAGACATATAAACATGTGCAAGAGACATATAAACATTTGCAAGAGACATAAACATGTGCAAAAGTCACATAAACATTTGCAAGATACATATACACATTTGCAAGAGACATAAACATGTTCAAGACCATAAACATGTGCAAGAGACATATATACATATAAACATGTGCAAGAGACATAAACATTTTCAAGACCATAAACATGTGCAAGAGACATATATACATATAAACATTTGCAAGAGACACTAAACATTTGCAAGAGACATAAATATGTGCAAGAGACATATAAACATGTGCAAGAGACACATTTGCAAGAGACATAAACATTGCAAGAGCCATAAACATGTGCAAGAGACATAAACATGTGCAAAAGACATAGAAACATTTGCAAGATAGATATACTTGCAAGAGACATATAAACATTTGCAAGAGACACAAACATTTTCAAGAGATATATAACCATTTGCCAGAGGCATATAAACATTTGCAAGAGACACATACATTTGCAAGAGACATAAACATGTTCAAGATACATATAAACATTTGCAAGAGACATATACATATTTGCAAGAGACATACACATGTGCAAGAGATATATACAAATTTGCAAGAGACATAAACACGTGCAAGAGACATATAAACATTTGCAAGAGACATAAACACTTGCAAGAGACATATAAACATTTGCAAGAGACAACACGTGCAAGGACCTATAAACATGTGTAAGAGACATATACACTCTGAAGTCGCTGGCGTCATTATTGAATTGTTTAATAGCATTGTGCTGCTGAAAAACGTAAAGCACTTACCGATCACTTATGTAAAAGTATTTTTAACATACTTGATGCTGTTATATTTAATTTAGTGTTTACACTACTTTCCCTGCCTTTCGGTTTCTTAATGGTGAACGTAGCCTCTATCCTATACATAATACATGGGACGTGTCCCTTCTAAAATTGTATAATGCTTATAATACAAATACTTTAACAAAAGAAAGCAAGAAATATAGCAAAAGAAAAAAAGGCTTATTATGTGTATGTCGAAATTGCTCCGCAATTGAATAGTGCCAATTGTTCACACAACAGGTGTTCCACACGCTGAAGAGTTGTATTATGAATTTGGCGCACCATTTCTGGATGCATCGCCATGTCCTCATCCACGTGACGCAGTGTGTCCGGTCACGTGGGGAAAGTACCAAACGTGGTCGCAAGCAGACGAACAAGTGAGCAAGCAAACCATGAAAATATGGGCGGATTTTGCCAAACAAAGGTAGATCTACATACATATACAATGCTGAAAATAAAGAGATCAACTAATCCGTAATGCTGTTGTATCTTTAACAAGATATGTTGGAAGTAAGCACAAGCTGCGCTTACTTCCGACACACGGAAAATATGAAGGTTTTGAGAAGGATTGGTCCAGTAAAAATGACGTACAATCATTTTAAAATTAAAAGCTTAAATTCAATTTGACCTACTGACTCCAAACTCATTCAGTGAATAGCCAACCCAGAAACAAACATGACAGTCACTGTATTCAAAATGTCAATAAAGCTTAAGGTTAGAGTACAAAACTCAATTTGCTCGTAAGTTTCAATAGTTTCAATAGAAAGCTCATGTTCACTGCGACCTTGTTCTTATTGACTCTTAATAAACAACGGTGTTTTCCCAATCTAAATTCCAGCATGTTATTAACGTTTGATGAAATTTGGTGGCGTAGAACAGAAGATAACAACAACACAGACGTAATCTTAACCATTTAAGGACAAGTTTCAGTTCAATGCTATCCTCACATTTGACCTACTTGCCCAATACCCCAATGCAGAGAAGTATACACATTTTCAAAAAGGTTGGTCAAGTTGAGATAACAAAGGGGGCGTAAATTTACTATTAACTAAACGCCAACAGTACTGTACCACTCGATTCGTCCAATAGTCAACTAAACGCCAACAGTACTGTAGCACTCGATTCGTGCAATAGTCAAATTAAATAGTCCATTGTATGTTTGGACGCTTTGGACCAATTGGTTGGGCAGCATGGATTTTTTGGAGCAATTGGTTGGGCTGTATGGACTTTTTGGAGCAATTGGTTGGGCAGCATAGACTTTTTGGAGCAATTGTTTGGGCAGCATGGACTTTATGGAGCAATTGTTTGGGCAGCTTGGAATTTTTGGGGCAATTGGTTGGGCAGCTTGGTCTTTTTGGAGCAATTGGTTGGGCAGCTTGGTCTTTTTGGAGCAATTGGTTGGGCAGCTTGGTCTTTTTGGAGCAATTCAATTCTGGCAGCTTGGACTTTTTGGAGCAATTGTTTGGGCAGCTTGGACCTCATGGAGCAATTGGTTGGGCAGCTTGGTCTTTTTGGAGCAATTGGTTGGGCAGCTTGGTCTTTTTGGAGCAATTGGTTGGGCAGCTTGGTCTTTTTGGAGCTATTGGTTGGGCAGCTTGGTCTTTTTGGAGTTATTGGTTGGGCAGCTTGGGCTTTCTGGGGCAATTGGTTGGGCAGCTTGGACTTTTTGTGGCAAATGGTTGAGCAGCTTACGATGTTGAAACTGCATATATTCATGTATGTACTGATGACTACATGTCTACAGTTAAGTTTATACATACATGCACTCGCCTTAGGGTAACTACTTTTCTGACGCGATAGTCAAACTATCTGTTATCTTATTTTAAATAGGGTATTCAGTTTTAAAATGTATTTTTTTATCAAGCAGTTGGTAATATATAGATTAAATTGGTCTTACGGCGTTTATGCATGTGTCAATGATCTTTGAACTTCTGTTCAAAAATCCTTGGCATGTGTAGGCTTTCCTAAATCCCGCACAAATTCAGACTTTGTTTAATTGATACGTGATTTGGCAAAGATCTTTATAAGAATCAGTTTATTCATATATACTTTGTATAGCTCAAACGTAATGCTGTACAATAACTGGATAAGAAGTAAATACGTTTTTCTCTTTTCTCTTTACAGTAACACAACAGATACTTTCAAAGTGTCGTCAGCCAATAATATCGTGTGGCCTCAATTTAGAGACAGTGAAATGTTCCTGAACATCAGCCAAACAATTACCGTGCAAACATTAAACAAAACAAAGGGCATCCGATTCTGGGACAGCTACAACTATCTCAATCTCTCGGCAGACGTTCCAGATGTGTGTCGACTTTATAATGTAATTATTGGTTGATATACAAACTGGTCATTGCTTTAACCAGAGATCTTGATTCTTTTCTTTTTGGCGGAGGTGGGTGGTTGGGGGGAGGTGGGGGTTGGGGTCGGGGACGGTTACGTATGCGGTTGACTTGAATGTACCTGTTTATTTGTTATGATGTCCTGCGCATGTCACTAGGGCGTAACCAGGGTTTTATAAATTATACGCACGAAAGTACTAATTGAACTTGTGAAGGTCTGGGGGAAGGCCTTGCAGAAAATGTTGACCCAAATGGTTTAATATGGTGCAATCTACAGCTATCTAAAACTACTTCTTTCCGTCTTTTATCACCACATTTTTGAGGTTGATTTGGACTAGCAAGAAACGATACCCACAAGCATATCTAACTCAACTGTAACCCCAAAACAACAACAACAGCAGCACCACAAATACTTATTAAAGAGTTTTTCTTATAAAACCAATATCTACAACAAACTTGGACTCCATGGTGGGGCTAAATTTTGACCGCAGGAACACATAATCAAGGAAAATAACTCTTACTTGAATCAATTACGAATTGTTTCCCTTAGATTAAAAAAGTTTACTAGTACCTTACAGCTATACTTGTGTTACTGATCCAGTCTACCTGTCCGAATGAACGCATTTTCCTTTTAACAAGGCAATATACAGCATATAAATATATGGTCATAACTTCGGAGTTCCTGGTCCGATATGGCTAGTTTTCAACATGTCTACAATTTCATTGATATCAACAATCTGCCCAAGTTTGGTAAATATGAGATGAAAAAATAAAGTCCTATCGTCCTAAGGTGAAAATATAGCATATTTAACTAAATCAAGGACCATAACTATGGTGTCAGTAGGCCATATCTGTCTGACCCACACATCAGTAGTTCATGTGGTCATGTCTGTCTGACCAACAAGGCAGAAGGTTACCTCAGTCGGTCACGCCTGCTTTACAGACACCTGAATAAACCATGCATACGTGACCCACACCTCAGTAGGCCATGTCTGGGTGACCAACCGCAGTAGGTCATGTCTGCGTGACCCACACCCCAGTAGGCCATGCCTGCGTTATCCTCACCTCAATAAGCCATGACTGCGTGACCCACACCCCAGTAGGCCATGTCTGCGTGATCCTCACCTCAATAAGCCATGACTGCGTGACCCACACCTCAGTAGGCCATGCCTGCGTGATACTCACTTCAATAAGCCATGACTGCGTGACCCACACCACTGTAGGCCATGTCTGCGTGATCCTCACCTCAATAAGCCATGACTGCGTGACCCACACCTCAGTAGACCATGTCTGCCTGATCCTCACCTCAATAAGCCATGACTGCGTGACCCAGACCTCAGTAGACCATGTCTGCGTGATCCTCACCCCAATAAGTCATGACTGCGTGATCCACACCTCAGTAGGCCATGTCTGCGTGACCCACACCTCAGTATGCCATGTCTGTGTGACCCACACCTCAATAAGCCATGACTGCGTGACCCACCTCAGTAGGCCATGACTGCGTGATCCTCAACTCAATAAGCCATGACTGCGTGACCAACACCTCAGTAGCCCATGTCTGCGTGACCCACCTCAGTAGGCCATGTCTGCGTGATCCTCACCTAGATAAGCCATGACTGCGTGACCTACACCCCAGTAGGCCATGTCTGCGTGATCCTCACCTCAATAAGCCATGACTGCGTGACCCACACCTCAGTAGGCCATGTCTGCGTGACCCACACTTCAGTAGGCCATATCTGCGTGACCCACACCTCAGTAAGCCATGACTGCGTGACCCACACTTCAGTAGGCCATGCCTGCGTGATCCTCATCTCAATAAGCCTTGACTGCGTGACCCACACCTCAGCAGGCCATGTCTGCGTGATCCTCACCTCAATAAGCCATGACTGCGTGACCCACACCTCAGCAGGCCATGTCTGCGTGATCCTCACTTCAATAAGCAATGTCTGCGTGACCCACCCCTCAGTAGGTCATGCCTAACTGATCCACACGCCTGCTTGACCCACAACTCAGTAGGCCACGCCTGCTTGACCCACAACTCAGTAGGCCACGCCTGTTTGACCTACAACTCAGTAGGCCACGCCTGCTTTACCCACAACTCAGTAGGTCATGTCTGCCTAACCCACACCTCAGTCGGCCACGCTTGCCTTACACATACCTCAATAGGCCATGTCTGCCTGACCGACATTTCAGTCGGCCAGGCCTGCCTTACCCACACCTCAGTAGGCCATGCCTGCCTGACCCACAACTCAGTAGGCCATGACTGGCTGACCCACACCTCAGTAGGCCATGTCTGCCTGACCCACACCACAGTAGGCTATATCTGCCTGACCTACACCTCAGTAGGCAATGCCTGTCTGACCCACACCTCAGAAGGCCATATCTGCCGGACACACACTTTAGAAGGCCATGTCTGCCTGACCCACAACTGAGTAGGACATGACCCACACCTCAGTAGGTCATATCTGTCTGACCTACACCTCAGTAGGTCATATCTGCTTGACCCTCACCTCAGTAGGCCATGCCTGCCTGACCCACACTTCAGTATGCCATATCTGCCTGACCCACACCTCAGTAGGTCGTATCTGCTTGACCCTCACCTCAGTAGGCCATGCCTGCCTGATCCACACTTCAGTAGGCCATATCTGCCTGACCCATACCTCAATAGGCCATATCTGTTAAACCCACACCTCAGTAGGTCATATCTGCTTGACCCACACCTCAGTAGGCCATGCCTGCCTGACCCACACTTCAGTAGGCCATGCCTGCCTGACCCACAACTCAGTAGGACATGACCCACACCTCGGTAGGCCATATCTGCTTGACCCACACCTCAGTATGTCATATCTGCTTGACCCACACCTCAGTAGGCCATGCTTGCCTGACTCACAACGCAGTAGGACATACTTGCCTAACGCACAACTCAGTAGACCATGCCTGCCTGACCCACACATCAGTAGGCCATGCCTGCCTGACCCACACCTCATTAGGCCATGCTTGCCTGACACACACCTCAGTAGGCAATGTCTGCCTGACCCACACCTCTGTAAGCCATGCGTGCCTGACCCAAACCTCAGTAGGTCATGCCTGCCTGACCCACGCCTCAGTAGGCCATGCCTGCCTGACCCACGCCTCAGTAAGCCATGCGTGCCTGACCCACACCTCAGTAGGCCATGTCTGACTGACGCACAACTAAGTAGGCCATGTCTGCCTGACCCACACCTCAGTTGGCCATGCCTGACTGACCCACAACTCAGTAAGCCATGTCTGCCTGACCCACACCTCAGTAACTCAGTAGGCCATGTCTGCCTGACCCACACCACAGTAGGCCATGTCTGCCTGACCCACAACTCAGTAGGCGATGCCTGCCTGACCCACACCTCAGTAGGCCATGCCTGCCTGACCCACACCTTAGTAGGCCATGCCTGACTGACCCACAACTCAGTAGGCCATGTCTGCCTGACCCACACCTAAGTAGGCCATGCCTGACTGACCCACAACGCAGTAGGCCATGTCTGCCTGACCCACACCTCAGTAGGCCATGTCTGCCTGACCCACACCTAAGTAGGCCATGTCTGCCAGACCCACACCTAAGTAGGCCATGCCTGACTGACCCACAACTCAGTAGGCCATGCCTGCCTGACCCACACCTCAGTAGGCATGTCTGCCTGACCCACACCTCAGTAGGTCATATCAGCTTGACCCTCACCTCAGTAGGCCATGCCTGCCTGATCCACACTTCAGTAGGCCATATCTGCCTGACCCATACCTCAATAGGCCATATCTGTTTGACCCACACCTCAGTAGGTCATATCTGCTTGAACCAAACCTCAGTAGGCCATGCCTGCCTGACCCACACTTCAGTAGGCCATGCCTGCCTGACCCACAACTCAGTAGGACATGACCCACACCTCGGTAGGCCATATCTGCCTGACCCACACCTCAGTAGGTCATATCTGCTTGACCCACACCTCAGTAGGCCATGCCTGCCTGACTCACAATGCAGTAGGACATACTTGCCTAACGCACAACTCAGTAGACCATGCCTGCCTGACCCACACATCAGTAGGCCATGCCTGCCTGACCCACACCTCATTAGGCCATGCTTGCCTGACACACACCGCAGTAGGCCATGTCTGCCTGACCCACACCTCAGTAAGCCATGCGTGCCTGACCCAAACCTCAGTAGGTCATGCCTGCCTGACCCACGCCTCAGTAGGCCATGCCTGCCTGACCCACGCCTCAGTAAGCCATGCGTGCCTGACCCACACCTCAGTAGGCCATGTCTGACTGACGCACAACTAAGTAGGTCATGTCTGCCTGACCCACACCTCAGTTGGCCATGCCTGACTGACCCACAACTCAGTAGGCCATGTCTGCCTGACCCACACCTCAGTAACTCAGTAGGCCATGTCTGCCTGATCCACACCTCAGTAGGCCATGTCTGCCTGACCCACAACTCAGTAGGCGATGCCTGCCTGACCCACACCTCAGTAGGCCATGCCTGCCTGACCCACACCTTAGTAGGCCATGCCTGACTGACCCACAACTCAGTATGCCATGTCTCCCTGACCCACACCTAAGTAGGCCATGCCTGACTGACCCACAACGCAGTAGGCCATGTCTGCCTGACCCACACCTCAGTAGGCCATGTCTGCCAGACCCACACCTAAGTAGGCCATGTCTGCCAGACCCACACCTAAGTAGGCCATGCCTGACTGACCCACAACTCAGTAGGCCATGCCTGCCTGACCCACACCTCAGTAGGCAATGTCTGCCTGACCCACACCACAGTAGGCTATATCTCCCTGACCTACACCTCAGTAGGCCATGACTGTCTGACCCACACCTCAGTAGGCCATATCTGCCAGACACACACTTTTGTAGGCCATGCCTGCCTGACCCACAACTCAGTAGGACATGACCCACACCTCAGTAGGCCATATCTGTCTGACCGACACCTAAGTAGGTCATATCTGCTTGACCCTCACCTCAGTAGACAATGTCTGCCTGATCCACACTTCAGTAGGCCATGTCTGCCTGACCCACACCTCAGTAGGTCATATCTGCTTGACCCTCACCTCAGTAGGCCATGCCTGCCTGACCCACATTTCAGTAGGCCATATCTGCCTGACCAACACCTCAGTAGGCCATATCTGCCTGACCCACACCTCAGTAGGTCATATCTGCTTGAACCACACCTCAGTAGGCCATGCCTACCTGACCCACACTTCAGTAGGCCATGCCTGCCTGACCCACAACTCAGTAGGACATGACCCACACCTCGGTAGGCCATATCTGTCTGACCCACAACGCAGTAGGACATACTTGCCTAACGCACAACTCAGTAGACCATACCTGCCTGACCCACACCTCAGTAGACGATGCTTGCCTGACACACACTTCAGTAGGCCATGTCTGCCTGACCTACACCTCAGTAAGCCATGCGTGCCTGACCCAAACCTCAGTAGGCCATGCCTGCCTAACCCACGCCTCAGTAGGCCATGTCTGCCTGACCCACGCCTCAGTAAGCCATGCGTGCCTGACCCACACCTCAGTAGGTCATGCCTGACTGACCCACAACTCAGTAGGCCATGTCTGCCTGACCCACACCTCAGTAGGCCACATCTGCCTGACCCTCACCTCAGTAGGCCATGTCTGCCTGACCCACACCTCAGTAGGCCATGTCTGTCTGACCCACACCTCAGTAGGCCATGTCTGTCTGACCCACACCTCTGCCTGACTGACCCACAACTCAGTAGGCCATGCCTGCCTGACCCACAACTCAGTAGGCAATGCCTGCCTGACCCACACCTCAGTAGGCCATGTCTGCCTGACCCACACCTCAGTAGGCCATGTCTGCCTGACCCACAACTCAGTAGGCCATGCCTGCCTGACCCACACCTCATTAGGCCATATCTTCCTGACCCACACCTCAGTAGCCCATGCCTGCCGGACCCACACTTCAGTAGGCCATGCCTGCCTGACCCACACTTCAGTATGCCATGTCTGCCTGACCCACACCTCAGTAGGCCATGCCTGACTGACCCACAACTCAGTAGGCCACGCCTGCTTGACCCACAACTCAGAAGGTCATGTCTGCCTGACTAACACCTCAGTCGGCCACGCTTGCCTTACACACACCTCAATAGGCCATATCTGCCTGACCCACATTTCAGTCAGCTAGGCCTGCGTTATCCACACCTCAGCAGGCCATGCCTGCCTGACCCACACCTCAGTAGGCCATGCCTGCCTGACCCACACCTCAGTAGGCCATGTCTTCCTGACCCACACCACAGTAGGCTATATCTGCCTGACCTACACCTCGGTATGCCATGACTGTCTGACCCACACCACAGTAGGCCATATCTGCCGGACACACACTTTTGTAGGCCATGCCTGCCTGACCCACAACTCAATAGGACATGACCCACACCTCAGTAGGTCATATCTGCTTGACCCTTACCTCCGAAGGCAATGCCTGCCTGATCCACACTTCAGTAGGCCATGTCTGCCTGACCCACACCTCAGTAGGTCATATCTGCTTGACCCTCACCTCAGTAGGCCATGCCTGCCTGACCCACATTTCAGTAGGCCATATCTGCCTGACCCACACCTCAGTAGGCCATATCTGTCTGACCGACACCTAAGTAGGTCATATCTGCTTGACCCTCACCTCAGTAGACAATGTCTGCCTGATCCACACTTCAGTAGGCCATGTCTGCCTGACCCACACCTCAGTAGGTCATATCTGCTTGACCCTCACCTCAGTAGGCCATGCCTGCCTGACCCACATTTCAGTAGGCCATATCTGCCTGACCAACACCTCAGTAGGCCATATCTGCCTGACCCACACCTCAGTAGGTCATATCTGCTTGAACCACACCTCAGTAGGCCATGCCTACCTGACCCACACTTCAGTAGGCCATGCCTGCCTGACCCACAACTCAGTAGGACATGACCCACACCTCGGTAGGCCATATCTGTCTGACCCACAACGCAGTAGGACATACTTGCCTAACGCACAACTCAGTAGACCATACCTGCCTGACCCACACCTCAGTAGACGATGCTTGCCTGACACACACTTCAGTAGGCCATGTCTGCCTGACCTACACCTCAGTAAGCCATGCGTGCCTGACCCAAACCTCAGTAGGCCATGCCTGCCTAACCCACGCCTCAGTAGGCCATGTCTGCCTGACCCACGCCTCAGTAAGCCATGCGTGCCTGACCCACACCTCAGTAGGTCATGCCTGACTGACCCACAACTCAGTAGGCCATGTCTGCCTGACCCACACCTCAGTAGGCCACATCTGCCTGACCCTCACCTCAGTAGGCCATGTCTGCCTGACCCACACCTCAGTAGGCCATGTCTGTCTGACCCACACCTCAGTAGGCCATGTCTGTCTGACCCACACCTCTGCCTGACTGACCCACAACTCAGTAGGCCATGCCTGCCTGACCCACAACTCAGTAGGCAATGCCTGCCTGACCCACACCTCAGTAGGCCATGTCTGCCTGACCCACACCTCAGTAGGCCATGTCTGCCTGACCCACAACTCAGTAGGCCATGCCTGCCTGACCCACACCTCATTAGGCCATATCTTCCTGACCCACACCTCAGTAGCCCATGCCTGCCGGACCCACACTTCAGTAGGCCATGCCTGCCTGACCCACACTTCAGTATGCCATGTCTGCCTGACCCACACCTCAGTAGGCCATGCCTGACTGACCCACAACTCAGTAGGCCACGCCTGCTTGACCCACAACTCAGAAGGTCATGTCTGCCTGACTAACACCTCAGTCGGCCACGCTTGCCTTACACACACCTCAATAGGCCATATCTGCCTGACCCACATTTCAGTCAGCTAGGCCTGCGTTATCCACACCTCAGCAGGCCATGCCTGCCTGACCCACACCTCAGTAGGCCATGCCTGCCTGACCCACACCTCAGTAGGCCATGTCTTCCTGACCCACACCACAGTAGGCTATATCTGCCTGACCTACACCTCGGTATGCCATGACTGTCTGACCCACACCACAGTAGGCCATATCTGCCGGACACACACTTTTGTAGGCCATGCCTGCCTGACCCACAACTCAATAGGACATGACCCACACCTCAGTAGGTCATATCTGCTTGACCCTTACCTCCGTAGGCAATGCCTGCCTGATCCACACTTCAGTAGGCCATGTCTGCCTGACCCACACCTCAGTAGGTCATATCTGCTTGACCCTCACCTCAGTAGGCCATGCCTGCCTGACCCACATTTCAGTAGGCCATATCTGCCTGACCCACACCTCAGTAGGCCATATCTGCCTGACCCACACCTCAGTAGGTCATATCTGCTTGAACCACACCTCAGTAGGCCATGCCTGACTGACCCAAACTTCAGTAGGCCATGCCTGCCTGACCCACAACTCAGTAGGACATGACCCACACCTTGGTAGGCCATATCTGTCGGACCCACACCTCAGTAGGTCATTTCTGCTTGACCCACACCTCAGTAGGCCATGCCTGCCTGACCCACAACGCAGTAGGACATACTTGCCTAACGCACAACTCAGTAGACCATACCTGCCTGACCGACACCTCAGTAGGCCATGCTTGCCTGACACACACTTCAGTAGGCCATGTCTGCCTGACCTACACCTTAGTAAGCCATGCGTGCCTGACCCACACCTCAGTAGGCCATGTCTGCCTGACCCACGCCTCAGTAAGCCATGCGTGCCTGACCCACACCTCAGTAGGCCATGCCTGACTGACCCACAACTCGGTAGGCCATGTCTGCCTGACCCACACCTCAGTAGGCCACATCTGCCTGACCCACACCTCAGTTGGTCATGCCTGACTGACCCACAACTCAGTAGGCCATGTCTGCCTGACCCACACCTCAGTAACTCAGTAGGCCATGTCTGCCTGACCCACACCTCAGTAGGCCACATCTGCCTGACCCTCACCTCAGTAGGCCATGTCTGCCTGACCCACACCTCAGTAGGCCATGTCTGTCTGACCCACACCTCAGTAGGCCATGTCTGTCTGACCCACACCTCTGCCTGACTGACCCACAACTCAGTAGGCCATGCCTGCCTGACCCACAACTCAGTAGGCAATGCCTGCCTGACCCACACCTCAGTAGGCCATGTCTGCCTGACCCACACCTCAGTAGGCCATGTCTGCCTGACCCACAACTCAGTAGGCCATGCCTGCCTGACCCACACCTCATTAGGCCATATCTTCCTGACCCACACCTCAGTAGCCCATGCCTGCCGGACCCACACTTCAGTAGGCCATGCCTGCCTGACCCACACTTCAGTATGCCATGTCTGCCTGACCCACACCTCAGTAGGCCATGCCTGACTGACCCACAACTCAGTAGGCCACGCCTGCTTGACCCACAACTCAGAAGGTCATGTCTGCCTGACTAACACCTCAGTCGGCCACGCTTGCCTTACACACACCTCAATAGGCCATATCTGCCTGACCCACATTTCAGTCAGCTAGGCCTGCGTTATCCACACCTCAGCAGGCCATGCCTGCCTGACCCACACCTCAGTAGGCCATGCCTGCCTGACCCACACCTCAGTAGGCCATGTCTTCCTGACCCACACCACAGTAGGCTATATCTGCCTGACCTACACATCGGTATGCCATGACTGTCTGACCCACACCACAGTAGGCCATATCTGCCGGACACACACTTTTGTAGGCCATGCCTGCCTGACCCACAACTCAATAGGACATGACCCACACCTCAGTAGGTCATATCTGCTTGACCCTTACCTCCGTAGGCAATGCCTGCCTGATCCACACTTCAGTAGGCCATGTCTGCCTGACCCACACCTCAGTAGGTCATATCTGCTTGACCCTCACCTCAGTAGGCCATGCCTGCCTGACCCACATTTCAGTAGGCCATATCTGCCTGACCCACACCTCAGTAGGCCATATCTGCCTGACCCACACCTCAGTAGGTCATATCTGCTTGAACCACACCTCAGTAGGCCATGCCTGACTGACCCAAACTTCAGTAGGCCATGCCTGCCTGACCCACAACTCAGTAGGACATGACCCACACCTTGGTAGGCCATATCTGTCGGACCCACACCTCAGTAGGTCATTTCTGCTTGACCCACACCTCAGTAGGCCATGCCTGCCTGACCCACAACGCAGTAGGACATACTTGCCTAACGCACAACTCAGTAGACCATACCTGCCTGACCGACACCTCAGTAGGCCATGCTTGCCTGACACACACTTCAGTAGGCCATGTCTGCCTGACCTACACCTTAGTAAGCCATGCGTGCCTGACCCACACCTCAGTAGGCCATGTCTGCCTGACCCACGCCTCAGTAAGCCATGCGTGCCTGACCCACACCTCAGTAGGCCATGCCTGACTGACCCACAACTCGGTAGGCCATGTCTGCCTGACCCACACCTCAGTAGGCCACATCTGCCTGACCCACACCTCAGTAGGCCATGTCTGTCTGACCCACATCTCAGTAGGCCATGTCAGTCTGACCCACACCTCTGCCTGACTGACCCACAACTCAGTAGGCCATGCCTGACTGACCCAAAACTCAGTAGGCCATGCCTGCCTGACCCACACCTCAGTAGGCCATGTATGCCTGACCCACACCTCAGTAGGCCATGTCTGCCTGACCCACAACTCAGTAGGCCATGCCTGCCTGACCCACAACTCAGTAGGCCATGCCTGCTTGATCCACACCTCAGTAGGCCATATCTGCCTGACCCACACCTCAGTAGCCCATGCCTGCCTAACCCACACCTCAGTAGGCCATGTCTGCCTGACCCACACCTCAGTAGGCCATGTATGCCTGACCCACACCTCAGTAGGCCATGTCTGCCTGACCCACAACTCAGTAGGCCATGCCTGCCTGACCCACACCTCAGTAGGCCATGCCTGCTTGATCCACACCTCAGTAGGCCATATCTGCCTGACCCACACCTCAGTAGCCCATGCCTGCCTAACCCACACCTCAGTAGGCCATATCTGCCTGACCCACATTTCAGTCGGCCATGCCTGCCTTACCCACACTTCAGTAGGCCATGCCTGCCTGACCCACAACGCAGTAGGACATACTTGCCTAACGCACAACTCAGTAGACCATACATGCCTGACCGACACCACAGTAGGCCATGCTTGCCTGACACACACTTCAGCAGGCCATGTCTGCCTGACCTACACCTCAGTAAGCCATGCGTGCCTAACCCAAACCTCAGTAGGCCATGCCTGCCTGACCCACGCCTCAGTAAGCCATGCGTGCCTGACCCACACCTCAGTAGGCCATGCCTGACTGACCCACAACTCGGTAGGCCATGTCTGCCTGACCCACACCTCAGTAGGTCACATCTGCCTGACCCACACCTCAGTTGGTCATGCCTGACTGACCCACAACTCAGTAGGCCATGTCTACCTGACCCACACCTCAGTAACTCAGTAGGCCATGTCTGCCTGACCCACACCTCAGTAGGCCATGTCTGTCTGACCCACACCTCAGTAGGCCATGTCAGTCTGACCCACACCTCTGCCTGACTGACCCACAACTCAGTAGGCCATGCCTGCCTGACCCACAACTCAGTAGGCCATGCCTGCTTCATCCACACCTCAGTAGGCCATGTCTGCCTGACCCACACCTCAGTAGCCCATGCCTGCCTAACCCACACCTCAGTAGGCCATGTCTGCCTGACCCACACCTCAGTAGGCCATGCCTGACTGACCAACAACTCAGTAGGCCATGTCTGCCTGACCTACACCTCAGTAGGCCATGGCTGACTGACCCACAACTCAGTAGGCCACGCCTGCTTGACCCACAACTCAGAAGGTCATGTCTGCCTGATTAACACCTCAGTCGGCCACGCTTGCCTTACACACACCTCAATAGGCCATATCTGCCTGACCCACACCTCAGTAACTCAGTAGGCCATGTCTGCCTGACCCACACCTCAGTAGGCCATGTCTATCTGACCCACACCTCAGTAGGCCATGTCTGTCTGACCCACACCTCTGCCTGACCTGACCCACAACTCAGTAGGCCATGCCTGCCTTACCCACAACTCAGTAGGCAATGCCTGCCTGACCCACACCTCAGTAGACCATGTCTGCCTGACCCACACCTCAGTAGGCCATGTCTGCCTGACCCACAACTCAGTAGGCCATGCCTGCCTGACCCACACCACATTAGGCCATATCTGCCTGACCCACACCTCAGTAGCCCATGCCTGCCTGACCCACACCTCAATAGGCCATGCCTGCCTGACCCACACTTCAGTATGCCATGTCTGCCTGACCCACACCTCAGTAGGCCATGCCTGACTGACCCACAACTCAGTAGGCCACGCCTGCTTGACCCACAACTCAGAAGGTCATGTCTGCCTGACTAACACCTCAGTCGGCCACGCTTGCCTTACACACACCTCAATAGGCCATATCTGCCTGACCCACATTTCAGTCGGCTAGGCCTGCCTTATCCACACCTCAGTAGGCCATGCCTGCCTGACCCACACCTCAGTAGGCCATGCCTGCATGACCCACACCTCAGTAGGCCATGTCTGCCTGACCCACACCACAGTAGGCTATATCTGCCTGACCTACACCTCGGTATGCCATGACTGTCTGACCCACACCACAGTAGGCCATATCTGCCGGACACACACTTTTGTAGGCCATGCCTGCCTGACCCACAACTCAATAGGACATGACCCACACTTCAGTAGGCCATATCTGTCTGACCCACACCTCAGTAGGTCATATCTGCTTGACCCTTACCTCAGTAGGCAATGCCTGCCTGATCCACACTTCAGTAGGCCATGTCTGCCTGACCCACACCTCAGTAGGTCATATCTGCTTGACCGTCAACTCAGTAGGCCATGAATGCCTGACCCACATTTCAGTAGGCCATATCTGCCTGACCCACACCTCAGTAGGCCATATTTGCATGACCCACACCTCAGTAGGTCATATCTGCTTGAACCACACCTCAGTAGGCCATGCCTGCCTGACCCAAACTTCAGTAGGCCATGCCTGCCTGACACACAACTCAGTAGGACATGACCCACACCTCGGTAGGCCATATCTGTCTGACCCACACCTCAGTAGGTCATATCTGCTTGACCCACACCTCAGTAGGCCATGCCTGCCTGACCCACAACGCAGTAGGACATACTTGCCTAACGCACAACTCAGTAGACCATACCTGCCTGACCGACACCTCAGTACGCCATGTCTGCCTGACCTACACCTCAGTAAGCCATGCGTGCCTGATCCAAACCTCAGTAGGCCATGACTGCCTAACCCACGCCTCAGTAGGCCATGTCTGCCTGACCCACGCCTCAGTAAGCCATGCGTGCCTGACCCACACCTCAGTAGGCCATGCCTGACTGACCCACAACTCGGTAGGCCATGTCTGCCTGACCCACACCTCAGTAGGCCACATCTGCCTGACCCACACCTCAGTTGGTCATGCCTGACTGACCCACAACTCAGTAGGCCATGTCTGCCTGACCCACACCTCAGTAACTCAGTAGGCCATGTCTGCCTGACCCACACCTGAGTAGGCCATGTCTGTCTGACCCACACCTCAGTAGGCCATGTCAGTCTGTCCCACACCTCTGCCTGACTGACCCACAACTCAGTAGGCCATGCCTGCCTGACCCAAAACTCAGTAGGCCATGCCTGCCTGACCCACACCTCAGTAGGCCATGTCTGCCTGACCCACACCTCAGTAGGCCATGTCTGCCTGACCCACAACTCCGTAGGCCATGCCTGCCTGACCCACAACTCAGTAGGCCATGCCTGCTTGATCCACACCTCAGTAGGCCATGTCTGCCTGACCCACACCTCAGTAGCCCATGCCTGCCTAACCCACACCTCAGTAGGCCATGTATGCCTGACCCACACCTCAGTAGGCCATGCCTGACTGACCCACATCTCAGTAGGCCACGCCTGCTTGACCCACAACTCAGTAGGCCATGTCTGCCTGACCTACACCTCAGTAGGCCATGCCTGACTGACCCACAACTCAGTAGGCCACGCCTGCTTGACCCACAACTCAGAAGGTCATGTCTGCCTGATTAACACCTCAGTCGGCCACGCTTGCCTTACACACACCTCAATAGGCCATATCTGCCTGACCCACATTTAAGTCGGCTAGGCCTGCCTTATCCACACCTCAGTAGGCCATGCCTGCCTGACCCATACCTCAGTAGGCCATGTATGCCTGACCCACACCACAGTAGGCTATATCTGCCTGACCTACACCTCAGTAGGCCGTGCCTGTCTGACTCACACCTCAGTAGGCCATATCTGCCGGACACACACCTGAATAAGCCATGCCTGCGTGACCCACACATCAATAGGTCGTCTGCGTGACCCAAATCTCAGTAGGCCACACCTGCCTAACCCACAACTCAGTAGGCCACGCCTGCTTGACCCACAACTCATTAGGCCACGCCTGCTTGACCCACAACTCAGTCGGCCAAGTTTGCCTTACACACACCTCAATTGGCCATGTCTACCTGACCCACATTTCAGTCGGCCATGCCTGCCTTACCCACACCTCAGTAGGCCATGCCTGCCTGACCCACACCTCAGTAGGCCATGTCTGCCTGACCCACACCACAGTAGGCTATATCTGCCTCACCTACACCTCAGTAGGCTATGTCTGTCTGACTCACACCTCAGTAGGCCATATCTGCCGGACACACACTTTAGTAGGCCATGCCTGCCTGACCCACACCTCAGTAGGCCATGCCTGACTGACCCACAATGCGGTAGGCCATGTCTGCCTGACCCACACCTCAGTAGTCCAAATCTGCCTGACCCACACCTCAGTTGGTCATGCCTGACTGACTCACAACTCAGCAGGCCATGTCTGCCTGACCCACACCTCAGTAACTCAGTAGGCCATGTCTGCCTGACCCACACATCAGAAGGCCATGTCTGTCTGACCCACACCTCTGCCTGACTGACCCACAACTCAGTAGGTCATGCCTGCCTGACCCACAACTCAGTAGGCCATGCCTGCCTGACCCACAACTCAGTAGGCCATGCCTGCCTGACCCACAACTCAGTAGGCCATGCCTGCCTGACCCACAACTCAGTAGGCCATGTCTGCCTGACCCACATCTCAGTAGGCCATGCCTGCCTGACCCACAACTCAGTAGGCCATGCCTGCCTGACCCACACCTCAGTAGGCCATGTCTGCCTGACCCACACCTCAGTAGCCCTTGCCTGCCTGACCCACACCTCAGTAGGCCATGTCTGCCTGACCCACACCTCAGTACGCCATGCCTGACTGACCCACAACTCAGTAGGCTACGCCTGCTTGACCCACAACTCAGTAGGCCACGTTTGCATTACACACACCTCAATAGGCCATGTCTACCTGACCCACATTTCAGTCGGCCAGGCCTGCCTTACCCACACCTCAGTAGGCCATGCCTGCCTGACCCACAGCTCAGTAGGCCATGTCTGCCTGACCCACACCACAGTAGGCTATATCTGCGTCACCTACACCTCAGTAGGACATGCCTGTCTGACTCACACCTCAGTAGGCCATGCCTGCCTGACCCACACCTCAGTAGGCCATGCCTACCTGACCCACAACTCAGTTGGTCATGCCTGACTGACCCACAACTCAGCAGGCCATGTCTGCCTGACCCACACCTCAGTAACTCAGTAGGCCATGTCTGCCTGACCCACACCTCAGAAGGCCATGTCTGTCTGACCCACACCTCTGCCTGACTGACCCACAACTCAGTAGGTCATGCCTGCCTGACCCACAACTCAGTAGGCCATGCCTGCCTGACCCACAACTCAGTAGGCCATGCCTGCCTGACCCACAACTCAGTAGGCCATGTCTGCCTGACCCACATCTCAGTAGGCCATGCCTGCCTGACCCACAACTCAGTAGGCCATGCCTGCCTGACCCACACCTCAGTAGGCCATGTCTGCCTGACCCACACCTCAGTAGCCCTTGCCTGCCTGACCCACACCTCAGTAGGCCATGCCTGACTGACCCACAACTCAGTAGGCCACGCCTGCTTGACCCACAACTCAGTAGGCCACGTTTGCCTTACACACACCTCAATAGGCCATGTCTACCTGACCCACATTTCAGTCGGCCAGGCCTGCCTTACCCACACCTCAGTAGGCCATGCCTGCTTGACCCACACCTCAGTAGGCCATGTCTGCCTGACCCACACCACCGTATGCTATATCTGCGTCACCTACACCTCAGTAGGACATGCCTGTCTGACTCACACCTCAGTAGGCCATGCCTGCCTGACCCACACCTCAGTAGGCCATGCCTACCTGACCCACAACTCAGTAGGACATGACCCACACCGCAGTAGGCCATATCTGTCTGACCCACACCTCAGTAGGTCATATCTGCTTGACCCTCACCTCAGTAGGCCATTATTGCCTGATCCACACTTCAGTAGGTCATATCTGCTTGACCCTCACCTCAGTAGGCCATGCCTGCCTGACCCACATTTCAGTAGGCCATATCTGCCTGACCCACACATCAGTAGGCCATATCTGCCTGACCCACACCTCAGTAGGTCATATCTGCTTGAACCACACCTCAGTAGGCCATGCCTGCCTGACCCACAACTCAATCTCAATAGGCCATGCCTGCCTCACCCACAACTCAGTAGGCGATGCCTGCCTGACCCACACCTCAGTAGGCCATGCGTGCCTGACCCACACCTCAGTAGGCCATGCCTGCCTGACCCACAACTCAGTAGGCCCTGCCTGCCTGACTCATACCTCAGTAGCCCATGTCTGCCTGACCCACACCTCAGTAGGGCATGCCTGACTGACCCACAACTCAGTAGGCCATGTCTGCCTGACCCACACCTCAGTAGGCCATGTCTGCCTGACCCACACCTCAGTAGGTCATGTCTGCCTGACTCACACCTAAGTAGGCCATGCCTGCCTGACCCACAACTCAGTAGGTTATGCCTGCCTGACCAACAAGACCCACACCTAAGTAGTTCATGCCTGCCTGATCCACACCTCAGTAGGTCATGCCTGCCTGACCCACAACTCAGTATGCCATGCCTGCCTGTCCCACACCTCAGTAGGCCATATCTGCCTGACCAATACCTCAGTAGGCAATGCCTGCCTGACCCACACCTCAGTATGCCATGCCTGCCTGTCCCACACCTCAGTAGGCCATATCTGCCTGACCCACACCTCAGTAGGCCATGTCTGCCTGACCCACACCACAGTAGGCTATATCTGCCTGACCTACACCTCAGTAGGCCATATCTGCCTGACCCACACCTCAGTAGGCCATATCTGGCTGACCCATACCTCAATAGGCCATATCCGGCTGACCCACAGCTCAGCAGCCCATATCTGTATGACCCACACCTCAGTAGGTCATATCTGGCTGACCCACACCTCAGTAGGCCATATCTGGCTGACCCATACCTCAATAGGCCATATCCGGCTGACCCACAGCTCAGCAGCCCATATCTGTATGACCCACACCTCAGTAGGTCATATCTGGCTGACCCACACCTCAGTAGCCCATATCTGCCTGACCCACACTTGAATAGGCCAAATCTGCCAGTATTATCAAGGGAGATGACTCTAGTTTTACAAGGGAAGTAACACAGGGGAGGTAACTCCATTTTTTCAAAAGAAGGAACTCGTTTTTTCAGGGGAGGTAACAATATTTTCAAGGGAAATAATCAGTTTTTTTTCAGGGGAAGAAACTTGCCTTTTTCAATGGAGGTAACATCTTTTTTCAAGAGAAGTAACTCTGTTTTTTCAAGCAAAGAAACTAGTCTCTTTTCAGGGGAGGTGACTCGTTTTTTCAGTGGAGGTAACTCATTTTCTCAGGGAAAGTAACTCTATTTTTTAAAGGGTAGTGACTTGTCCTTTTTCAGGGGAGGTAACTCAGTCTTTTCAGGAAAGGCAACTCGTTTTTTTAAGGGATGTAACTCAAAAGGTTAAAGGGAAGCAACTCTATTATTTCAAGGGAAGTAATTCTATTTTTTCATGGGTAGTAACAGTGTTTTCAGGGGAGGCAACTCTAGTTTGTCAAGGGAAGTAACTCTATTTTTATTTTCAAGGGAATCACTCATTTTTTTAAAACTGTTTTACAAGAATTAGCTAACAGATAATGAAGACCGATGAATGATGATAATGACAATGCACCATTGCACAAGCTTGGTCGGCCTTTGACCAGTAGAGTTTGTTTGTTTGTTTGCTTGTATGGTGCTTTATGTTATTTTCAACACATGAAAGGTTATATATGACGGTCGATTTTTGTGGTGGAGCAGACCACCCACTTTTTTTGGGTAGAACAAGAACTGTACACCTCCCGACATCCGTAAGAATCGACACTTCCTCACAAGTCGAGCTCCCAGTGGGATTCGAACCCGCAGCGGTGAGAGGCTAAGGTTTACAACGCAACGCCGTTGACCATTCCGCCACGTAGACGCTACTGACCAGTAGAGCTAAAGCTACTATCTAAAGGTTGTTAAAGCATTGAACACAATCACATTTATAAGTTAAAACATTTATTTAAGACAACACAAATTACAGAATTTATCAACAAAACATTTTTCTAATACCGTGAATGGACTAGATAAAAATCCAAGAACGGTGATATTATTTCGAATGTCTTTGGTACCCTATAATAACATAAAAAAAAGTTGTTCATTTACCCTAAATAAATACTGAAAAACATTACATAGATGAATATCATCAAATATTCATGTAGTTATTCACCTAGTTACTTTTAACGTCAGAGACTGCGAGTAATTTTTTTGTAATATTTGCTGTTTACAAAAACTAAAACGTGCCAAACACAAAAATCCTCCTGTTTGGACAAACAGCTATATACCAATCAAGATGTTTCTATGACTTACGGTCTCCCATTAGTTTTACTGCATAACTTGTATACTAAATTTTTACCAACTATATGAACAGTTCAGAGCAAATTGTAACGCATTTTTACTAATTGTTGATTTTATTATATACCTTCCAGTGAAATAGTGGATTTTATGATCAAAATAAAACCTTATATTTTCATGTAACACAATAATAAACTTTAAATGAAAAAGCTCTTCCCATTCTTATATAAATTTCTGAAGATTAATTTTTCTCGGCCAGATTTAAAAAATTGTTAAAGGTTAGAAAATGTATGAGCCATCTTCATTGGTGAATGAAAAAACAAACAAAAAGAAACAAAACTAAACCAGATTGTAGATTAAAGAGACATGAAATAATTATTATTTTGAGACAAAAATGAAATAATTATTATTTTGAGACAAAAATAAAATAATTATTAACTGATCTTACCCCAGTACTTAGATATCTCGGCCCTACTATATGTTGATCTCAGAGTATACATTGACAATAGATCATATTATAATACAATTGCACGTGCTAATGTTTGTCGGAAGTATCTTATTGATTTGATCGGTTGAAATGGATCTGGCTGATGTTAATTCCATATTTTCCCGAGATTAACATATTTACAGTTTTCTGATAGAGTAACTTAGGAAATGCATTACAATTTTCATTGTAAATTTACTAGTGGATTTTCAGGTTATTGTTTTTAAACAACAAACACACAAGCTGCATTTGAATGTGAAAACTGTTATTTGAAAACTATGGAATGTTATATTTAGTGTTTATGTAAAAAACATTTAATCTCCATTTACACCCGAGGTTTACAAAATTGAATTGAATGTTGTCGACCCATCAACACATAAGAGGTTATTTAGAGTCACCCTAGAGATGGCAAGGATGCATAGGAATCCGGGAACCTGCCCTACTCTTACGAACGAATAGATTCCTGTGGTATGTTAACATGCTTGAAAAATAGATTCCTATATATGGGATCATCCAGTTTACTTTCTCATCTAACAGACGAGGCTAAGAGAAAGTGTCTTGCCCAATAACACACTGACAAAAGTCAGTGGTGCCAGGGCTCACCCTCCAACTATACTGTGACTCAGACAGAATATTTTTAATTTATTTACAGTTAGGGCAATAAGTGAAAACCCATAACATATTTACTAATTCTGCCAATCAAGAGCAATGCTCAGCAAATTCCTCCAATCAAGAGTTAATGCTCATCAAATTCTCCCAATCAAGAGCAATGCTCAGCCAATTCTTCCGATCAAGACCAATGCTCAGCAAAATTAAACGGGTGTAATGTAGGCTTTTAGCAACAATATCAATATAATTATGAATATTTTCGGATGTTATATTTTATGAAGGTGACTCTAACAACTTAGGTCTGTGATCATGTCTCTATAGTTTTTTTAATTGGGCTGAACAAAATTGGGTTTTACGGCACTGTAACACAATAGGTTATATGGCGCCAAGAAGGATATGAGCTTTCTGGATAAACAATCATTCGACAATACAGAAAACTATCCAAGGAAATTTAAAATGAAAAGGAAAACCATAAAAAAATACTAACAGATTGATAAATGTAGTTTTTGTTTTTATATCATATATCATGCAGACTGGTTCAGGTCCAGGTTCAACAGTACAATACATAGATTTTCTTGTATTTGGCTCTTTTAAATTTCAATTACTGGAGATCTTTGCTGCAATTTATTAAAATGTTTGGGGTAAAAACAATCTAAACAATAATTTTAAGAGATAGGGCCTAGAGATCAAAGGAAAGGGGGTCAATTAAGGAGTAGGAGAAAATTAATTTTAGAATTAACATATACGGGTAATATGCGTTTACCGCCAATCTACCACCAATCACCCTGCAACATCCTGGGATTTACCCTAGTTTTAAATATGAGTTTCTTTTATAGTAATCACAGTAATGTAAATATTAAAGAGTTAAATAATAAATAATAATGTGTTTTAACATTTAATATCATACATTCATTATATAATCAACATTTATACCCTATTGAAAAGTAAACAACTGTTAACAAAAATGAGGAAATATAAAATTCTAGAAACAAATCTACAATTATACCCAGCATCATATGCCTTCAGCTCTGTCCGAAAATCATTGTTTAACAATAATATTTAAAGTTAAGCATTTTGGTAAAAAAAAAATATTTTCAATCTTTAATATCTTTCAATTTGAATGTTGTAGAAATACACGAGAAATATGCACTGGAGAAAATATTTTGTAGAAATGGTCAAAAACAAATTACCCTATGATTCAACATACAAAACACACCTTTTCTGATTGCAATATAATCCAAACCATTTTAACATCTATTTCTTATATAAATTCCTTTGCAAGTCAATCTCTTTGTGGGTTTAATAATATGGTTCATTATTTACATAATTTCTTTAAATGACAGATTAATGTGTCAAGACGAAAGAAAATTCGTAACTGTGTTAACTTGCCCTAATAGACATTTTAACTTACTCTGAAAGACTGATGTCAATAAAAATGGTAATGACATCGACGTCAAGTGCTAAGAACTTTTAACAATCTATAACATATCGATTTGAACTACTCACAAACAGTTTAATAAAATGAAAACTAGTTTATTCAGCCATTGCTTGGTTATTAATGAGGAGAATGGCATGTTATTGTTTAAAAAAACAGCAGATGCGAGTGAAAAAACACTAGATGCTCAAGTATTGCACAGCAATACACGTCCCCTATCGGGCATTATTTTAGCAACAGTGACCTTGACCTTGACCATAAATGCAATCCCAAACTTGCTTTTCATATAAGCCACCTACACACCAAGTTACAGGCCAATATCTCATTCCTAAGTAAAGTTTATGACCAGAAACAGTTGTTCTATTTTTAGTAACAGGATATTGAACCCAGTGAACCCAAATGCAATCCCAAGCTTCCTTTTCAAATAAGCTACCTACCCATACAGTTTCATTACAATATCTCATTCCTAAGTGAAGTTATTGAGCAGAAACATTTTTCTATTTTTACAGTGACCTTGACCTTGATATCAGTGACCCCAAAGTAATTCCAAGCTTCCTTTCCATATAAGCTACCTACCCATAAAGTTTCATTCTAAGCTCTCATTCCGAACTAAAGTTATTGAGCGGAAACCATTTTTTCTACTTTTAGTAACAGTGACCTTGACCTTGACCCCAGTGGCCACAAATGCTATCCCAAACTTGCCTTTCAAAGAAGGTACCTATACACCAAGTTTCGGGACAATACATCATTCCTAACTGAAGTTATTTAGCGGAAACCATTTTATTATTTTTCGTAACACTAATACCTACCCTTTGCGGAAACCATTTTTCTATTTTTAGTAACACTAATAACATGTCCCCTATCGGGCATTATTTTAGCAACCTTGACCTTGGCCATAAATGCAATCGCAAACTTGCTTTTCATATAAGCCACCTACACACCAAGTTTCAGGCCAATATCTCATTCCTAAGTAAAGTTTATGACCAGAAACAGTTGTTCTATTTTTAGTAACAGGATATTGAACCCAGTGAACCCAAATGCAATCCCAAGCTTCCTTTTCAAATAAGCTACCTACCCATAAAGTTTCATTACAATTTACTTTGGAATGAAACTTTATGGGTAGGTATTAGTGTTACTAAAATAATGCCCGATAGGGGACGTGTATTGCTGTGCAATACTTGAGCCTCTTTGGAGTCTGTCTCCGCTTGTTGGTTATTTGAACCCTTGCTGGAACATGCTCTATCTATTACATGAACTTCGGTATTTTAATAACTAAAATAGATAATTATGTTAACACAAGAAGTTCAGCTAAACATATATGCAGGGATCAAATTTAATTTGTCATCTCATTCCTAACTAAAGTTATTGAGCGGAAACCATTTTTTGTGTATTTAGTAACAGTGTATTTTTTTACAATATCTGTTGCCATAGCAACCACAATTTTTGACATATTAATAAAACAAAATGATCTCCTCATTCCTTTTTACCTACCGTACACAAAAAATTTCCTTATCTTAACCATTTTTTTTGTTATCGAAGGATCCATTTATTTTGTGTATTTTACTTTTTTCGTTGGCATAGCAACCATATTTTGTCAAATCAACAAAATAAAATAATGGGCATAATCTCCTCATTGCCCTCTACCAACATGTAAAGTTTCATAAAAATATTTTAAATACTTGTCTCAATATCGCAGGATCCATATCTTTGGGACGGACTGACCGACGGACGTGAAGAGGGGAAAAACTTATAGTCCCTCCAGTGACACACCAGTAGGGGACTAAAACACACCTACCATCGAGTGAAGGGTTTCCTTAAAATCCTTAACAGCATTTAAATAATCTGTTTATTACATTTCAAACCAGTTTGTGTAATTTTTTATGATTTTAATCTAAATGTTTTGCTTTATTGAAAGTTCTAGGCAAATGACATTTATGTCCTTGAACATTTTATTGAGTTGAGTTGAATTAAGGTTTTACAGTGCACCAACACAAAAAGGTCATATGTTGCCAACATGTTACTGATGTCATGAAAAAATGTCATAATTAGTTGTTTTTGTGATCCCAGTAAATAATAAGAAATATAAGTGTCACTGTTTATGAATTTTCTTTCACTGTAAAAGAAATCCTGATCTTTCACTCTGACATAGACATGTAATAAAATGACAGGTAAATGTAAAACTACCAACCAAGATCACGAGCTGCTTATAATACTGGCCGACATTAAGACTTCTAAAGCAATACTTATGTATATATACAAATAGGTGTAGTTACCCTGCAATATAAACATTTGTAGTTTAATCTCAAATACCTTTGAATATGTGTAATTTATAATTTATCTGAAATACATCTAGATAGAAACATGTGTAGGTCATTCTTAAATACCTCTAAATATGTGTGACTTTATCTGAAATACATTTGGATATAAACATTTGTAGTTTATCTTAATACAAATGGATTTGTAGCAGGGTTGTTGAAATAAGCATTGGAGTACTGTTTAATTCAAAATAACTAAGAGGGAGGAGATATACCATGTTCTAATTTCCAATAAATGGAAGTTAGAGAATGGCAGTTATTTTGACATGGTCGCTAAGTAAACCTTACTATAAAACAGAGTCTGTCTCCTTTTGTTGGTTATCTGAACCCTTGCTGGAACAGGCTCTATCTATTACATTAACTTCGGTATTTAACTAAAATAGATAATTATGTTAACACATGAAGTTCAGCTAAATATATATGCAGGGATCAAATTTAATTTGTTTAGCCACATGCTGAAAAAAAGCAAGTGCGAATGTTTTCTACTTGCTATTCTAATCAAGGTACTTGCATTAATAATTCAAAACCTCGATTCATTTTAATAAGATTGCTACACATGTAAATAATGACATTTTTACACTCAGCCAGGATGCAGGAATGTAATAATGTATAATTATACTTACTTATAGCCAGCTATTTAACCAAGTTCGATAAAATATGCTCAGTGAATAAATGTAGACTGAAACCTATTGGTTTCTTTTATTACTTGAATTGAAAGGTTATATGGCGCCTAACAGGCATGAACATGCCATACTCATCCTCCATGTACATCGAGATAAAATATGGAGAATAGGCCTAGGACCTTCTCACCCTGAACTGCAGAGTTTGCTGCAAATTCTATTGTAGACATTCCATTTATACTTTGGAGCCACATTTATTGTTTTTCTGCCACTGCTCTTATTGATGTGAGCGAGATGGCACCTGAAACAATACAGGGGTCATGATGAAGACCTTTAATGAGCATGAACAAAAAACGACAAAATGAATATCAATGGTGGGGGTGGGGTCCTACCCCTCTGCATGTGGCGGTGTGTTTGCAGTGGTTGTATTCTACCCCGGCAACCACACGGGGATTTTATTACTTGAAAAATTTAGCAAGTGCTAATAGTTTTTACTTGAAATCTGCAAAAGTAGATTTAAGCAAGTAACTATGTGTTAAATCTGGACCCTGCACATATGGATATGAACGTGTGGTTGAGCTCAATGACTTTTTTTATATTAACTCTTGTCAAATTTGATATGGGTGAAAATCCCATGCACTATATAAAATATACTAGTAGCATAAAATATACCAGTAGCATAAAATATGCCAGTAGCATAAAATATGCATAACATATACCAGTGGCATAACATATGCACAAATATATACGCCAGTATCATAAAATATGCATAACATATAACATATGCACAAATGTATGTGCCAGTAGCATAAAATATGCATGAAATATACCAGTAGCATAAAATATGCATAAAATATGCCAGTAGCATCCTAGACCAATTTTGATTTATATCACTGTCACAATTTGGCAAGACAAAATAATAGGAAAGTAGAACTTATAACAAATATATAATAATATATTCTAGTAGTACCACAGATGCAAGCAAGATCAGCATTTACCAGCAACCTTGTATAAGAGCATCCGACGTTAGTTTAATATGTTTTGCTATAAAAATGTTATTAACAATAAACATACAGCAACAATAAAACTGTTTCTTATTGTCGCTTATTATAATGCAGTAAAGCCTCAAATAATGCTATTTTCACTGAAAATATCAGCAAGAAATGCTTCATGTCGGACTTAAAACACATACGTTTAATTAGGTAATTATCACAAAATGCAACATTAACATATCACTGTAAGCTATCTGAACACATAAACAATGTAAGGAAACCACTATGCATCTAATTACCCTGAACACAAAGCGTTTAACTCGACACTTTTCAAGCAATTTAATTAAGTGTCATAATTTTATGGATTGCCACCATAGAGCCGTTGAGTCCATACTAGAAACCATGAGAGTTGCCAGTGGCGTAGCAGGGTATACTATACTGACGCGAATACTGCGTAACGTAAAGTTACATTTTTGTTTGAATCATTTTTTCTTGAAAGACTAATCAGCATCATTCTAAAAGGAGTAAATTGTAGTTTTATGATCCTAAGATTTAAAGTTTGTGAATTTTTCTTTAAAAATGATATCCAACCCACTTTGACACCTTTCCCCAGGAAGTAGTTTGGAAATGGACCTGGCTACACCCCTGGTTGCCAAATCTACTTTGTAACCATGAGGTTGTAAACCCCATACAGCAATACTTCTACAAACAGCTGCAGCGTTTTCATTGAAGAAACACACAAAACCACACGCCCGTGCAGGTAAGAAACACACAAAACCACACGCCCGTGCAGGTAAGAAACACACAAAACCACACGCCCGTGCAGGTAAGAAACACACAAAACCACACGCCCGTGCAGCTCCTTTTTTAACTGACAGTCACATAGCCCTATGATGGCAACCCAGAATAGCAATGCTGTTCTCATCTAGATAAGCAATTAATACGTTGGATAAGCAAGGCATCAATTTCTCAAGGTAGCACCATTACAAAGTGAAAACACACATAAGACTATGAAGCAGAGAAAATGTAATAATAATAATTATAATACAAGTAACGGAAAACTAGATTTTTCTACTAAATTTTAATGGTTAATATTTCTAAGAATAAACGATAAAAATGTCCAACGATAATTCTCTTACTAATGTCTACAATATCAAATTCATAAATTATGTTCACATTTACACTAATGAAACGATCGTACCCTATTAAACGTAAATCTACGGGTCATTTGCTCATCATTTCATATATACACGTCCAGGATGAAATTCTAGGTGATAAAATGGAAATAAAACTTTTTTCGTTTTTTATTATTTCTATTTTATAAAGTTCCGCAGTTAAGCATTGAAGTCTCAGTTGTACTACGCGTATTACGAGAAGGAAGGTTTAATATTGAACGTTGCTGATACTACAGTTTGAATTGAATTGGGGTTAACGGTGCACCAACACAAACCGGTTATATGGCGTCAATAGGAATGAACAATCAAAGCTCACCCTCCATCAAGCCATTCTTAAAAATACTATTGTTTGCTGTTTCCCAACCCAAGATTTTATAAGTGGGTAGGTAGGTAGGTGAATTCTTTTTTATCTGAAGACAGTAAAATCCTTAAGAAATGAAAGAAAAATATACTGAAGAAAGTAAACAAAAAAATATGTTAAAGAATTGCTATAAAAAGTTTTGAGTAAGGCCCTTTTTCATGGGTAGGTAGGGAAACAGCAAACCAACAATTTTTTATGGTCGGCCTCAACATCAATTTTTTTTTGCGAAATGGACCTAGAACCGTTTCACCTGCGGAACTGCAGAGATGCTGCAAATTCCGTTTTCGACACTCCACTTTAAGCGGGAGCCATGATCACTGTTTTATGCCACCATAACTCAAGTAGAACCTAAAACATTATTTAAACAGAGTTGGTGACAAAGACGTTGAACGAATATGCAGTGACCCTATTCTTGCTCGGGAACAACACGTGGGTCCCACAGTTCGGGATACTTGCGTGTCCCAGTTTGGGATACAATATAATATTGCAATCACACCTTTGTCTTACAACGATCGTCAACAATAAAACATTATAAACATTAACATGTAAAACATATTAAATGCTATACCAACAGATCTGTATAATACCTGAACAGTCTTCTGTAAATCTCTGTCAGGCTTGGACAAAAAACAGCCAGACAACATAGTTTTGTGGAGAAAATTGGAAAAAAATATATTTATTTTGTTATAATATCCTAGAATAACATACTGTTTGGAAATTAACTCCCTTACAATATACTGTTTTGTTATTAGCTCCTCTTATATTAACTCCTGTTATGATAAATTATATAGTATTGTTATTAACACCTGTTAGGATATACTTTTTGTTATCAACTCCTATTATGATATTTGTTTTGTTATTAACTCCTGTTATGATATATTATTTTGTTATTAACATATGTTACAATATTTTTTGTTAGTAACACCTGTTATGATATACCGTTTTGTTATTAAGCTGCAATCATTATAACTGAAATTTCAACTTGATTTTAGGACAGACTTTTCCTAAACTGTATTGAAATTTTCAATTGCCAGATGTTTTTTTTTCTAACTTCCTGAAATGTTGTGCAATAATGGCCACCCATTAGCGCAGTCGTGCTAGTTAAACCCTTCGAACAATTTCCTTCCAAAAATATCTCTAAAATGTCTGTAGAAGATGGCATCGTCTAATACAAAAGCTTCTGTTAAATTAGTCTTCTTATTAGATTAATCTGGGCCTGGTAAAATGTGGGACTTTTACTGTCAAATTAGAGGTGCAGTTTTTTCTGTGCAAGCACATACAAATGTGGGATGTGTAGTGTGCGCAGTAAAATGCTTTCTTTGTAAAGAAATCGAAAACAACCCTAAACCCAAAAGAATAACTCCGTGGAGAGCTGAATTAGGTTTTATAGCACCGCAACACTATATAGGTTATATGGCGCCAAGACGGATGTGAAATTTCTGCACCTAAGTCGCATTTACAGCAAGATAAAAACATGAGGCCTGGATTCAGAAACTCGATAACCGTGGGAAACGCGGAGTTGAATGAAACTCCAATGGTTATGACCCTATTAGTCGCCCCTTATGCTCATGCAAACGTACGACAGTGGTATCAAGAATACCAATTATGGGTCCTCTTGACTCCCATCCCCCACCTCCTCTTGACCCCCACCCAAAGCACAGGGGCCGCTATTGAAGAAGACCTCAATCAGAAATATATCTTATTTTCATAAAATATGCGTAGGATTACAGTAATACTCAGATTGATATTTTTCTAAAATAGCAAATGATTCTAGCTTATATCTCGAATGTTTTCGATAAAACAATAATGGCACATACACTTTATACAAATGCGGCTATAGCGATAATTTCTCATAATAGAACTAAAATTTGAAATATCCCTGGCTTCAAAACAAACAAACAAACAAAATAATGAGGTATTACAACACTATCACATTTTTAAATATAAAATTATTTTCCATAAAGGGAGATAACTTCTTTACAGTAAAAAATATATGATTGGATTGCCTCCCTTCACAGGAATGACACCTTCAAGTGGTGGCTGCTGCAGCAAATGACAGGTTACGGCAATGGCAGCTGCAGTGATACAGTTATATGGCAATCCAGTTTAACCGTTACTGATCAGATACCGGAAGATCCCTGTGAGGAATTTTGTTATTTTGATATCCATTCATTTTGATTAATACATCCATACCATGCTGCAAGCTCATTCTGCCGATGGTGGTAATGTTTCTGTTGAAGCATGACATTTACATATTCAATTCACTTCGAACCTGAAAAAAAATAAAAATAATAATAATAATAATAATAACAACATCTACAAGAATATAAAAAACATACAGTAAGGAATTAGAAGTACACTATACAGTGCGATTTCTGAATGTTGCCCACTTGAAATTACCTGAGCTTGAATCAGATTTGTATGTTTGGGGTTCAACATCATTTTCAGCACATTTAGGTTATGTACGACGGTCTATTTGTAGTAGTGAAGGCAGACCACCCACTTATTTCTGGGTAAAAGCAGTACTGTATACCTGACGCCCTCAGTAAGATTTGACACTTCCTCACTTACAAGTCAAGCTCCCAGTGGAATCTGAACCCGCAGCGGCGAGAGTCGAGACAGTTTCACAAATGCAATGTCTTTACCCTCTCGACCACGGGGAAGTGCTAAAAAAAAGATTGGAATATCTGTTCCAGCATATCGAAGGCTACCCATGACTTACAATGTTGGGATGGTAGGTAGAGATTTTTTTCCCCAGATGTTAGTATATATACATACATATACACTCAAGTGATATGAAAACGCAACACGGGAATTTCAGCTATATATTGTATGTACAATATGCTGCTTTTAATCGAATGGTACATGGCTACGTAAGACCTTTGCTTTTGGAAAAAACAACAAATAATACAGCAAATAGTATTCCTGCAATGTTTCATTATTCACAGAGTACACGTTTGGCTCAATCATGTGAGCAAACTTAGGATGCAAAATTTTGCAAACTATTTACGTTAAATACAGTACTGAACTAGCTCAATTTTTCGAAGAGCAACTTCAACATTGATGAAGTTCTTGTTACCAAGTGTAGTGTGTTTAAAACGTCTACAACATCACAGTTGTGTTCTTTCTCTAGTTAACTGCAACTTTTTTTTAAAAAAACGTCTTAGGATTTCTTTGGAATATTATGTGCAATTAAGTGTGCAGTATATACAATATATAGCGGAAATTCCCCTGTTGCGTTTTCATATCACTTGAGTGTAGATAGATATATATACCTGCCTGCCACTAACACTGAATAAATAACTGATCATCAACCCTATTTCTACTGTAGGTGACAGAAACCAAAACAGACTTTGCTGATTGAATACAAAATGTGCAACCATTACTGTATGGAAGGTGCTGAACTAATAACACATTATCAATTATTAATGGTTACTTCTAATCAGCAGACAGACAGTGTCACTGCTTTACCATATTTCCCCAAATAAGAGAGCCTCATAAATAATGATAATAAATAAGAAAAAATAACCCAAAACCCTCCAAAAATCAAAATTCAATACAAATAAAAAAAGTGTCCATGGGACACGGATGCCCTACTAAAAACGATTGGTGTAAAACGTAATATTTTATGAAAAAGGGGCCATAACTCTGGTAATACTGGGTAGATTTTGACAGCGAAACGATTTTGCACATTTTGATATCATAGCTAGGTTGAAAATGCAAACTTTTCAGGACAGATAGAAAGACGGACGGGCGGATGGACATGGCTAATGCTATACCTCCTCACCATTCGGTGGTGGGGACATAAAAACATTCTATAAAAGCGCCCCTTGGTATTTTGCATAGTGCCCTGGCACTACTATTAGGAGAAATTCAGCGCTTTTTATTTAATGGAAGGTAGAGCCTATACCAATACAACACCTCCTAAGGTCAATAGGTGAACAAGTAAGTAAATGTTCCATACGGATATCTTTTACTTTCATACCAGATATCCGCAATTTACAGATGTGCTCGAAATACTAAACCCGCCAAATAAAGGCAAAATTACACTTTAAAACTGTTTATATAATCTCGATCCAGGTGTTCGGGTAATAAAATAATGTTTACTTGCCAATTAAAAGTATTGGTTTATTCATGGGTTCTTAAACTACCCGTGATTGGATATGCGTAAAATGAACAATGAGTTGGTAATGCTCCAGTTTTGCGGTTTGTTCTGGCTGGTTAAAGCCATTTATACTGTGTCTATCCAGTTTGGATTCTCAAAATATGTAACTTATATAATTATATGCCTCATTGTCAGTATAGGTTGAGAAACATTGTGCATCTGTTGTAAAATTAGGGACAATACATTTCTAATGCATGGATGAATATAAAAGCATGGACTGTTGTCAACAGTGATGTTGATAACTGATGTCATTGTGGAAATACACATACAAAACACATCGATTATTGGCAACATCCTGCACATAATGTCCATGGTATGCAGGAAAAAGAAGATAGTTTTGAATTGAATTGGGGTTTTATACGGCGCACCAACACAAGAAAGATTATATGGCGCCAAACATAGATGAACATGCCAGGCTCATCCTCCATTTACATCTAGATAAAAATATGGAGAAAAGGCCTAGAACCTTCTAACCCGTAGAACTGCAGAGTTGCTGCAAATTCTATTGCGGTGTCATGAAGAAGACCTTGAATGAGCATGATAAACGATAGGAAAATTCAAACCCTTGGTATGATGGTAGAGCCTGGGTTCCAATAAAAATAGTTATACCAGCTAGCCCTGTAGTATTGGAATTCCTAAACTTCCCAAGAAAGATTATAATGTAGTCTGCAGTTAAGCTGTTCCAGAATGTTCCAGAAATGTTCCAGAAATGTTCCAATGCTCAAGTTCAACTAACTTTAGTTTGACAATACTTTTTGCTCAACTTTTTCATTCAAAAATAAAGGTACTCTGGTATATATAATTTAGTGGTATGTAATTAAATTTATTGATTTGTTTTATCTTTTTTATAGACACATTTAAAAAATCTGCATCTATCTTAGATATATTTAAATATCTTAGCCCGTTATATTCCAGTTAAGATACATAGGGATATGTGTCACTGTATGTATTTATGAAAAGTATTAAAAAAATAATTTAACAAAAAAAGGTTAATAGTTTTAATATTTAATATTATTTTATCACTGTTTAACTGCATTTGTAATATGAAGTTCTCCACAAAAATTGTTATGCATTAAAAAAAATGCCACCATTAAACAGTGCTTCAAATTATGTTCTGTCAAGTTTGTGACATCCTTTTGTTTCATTTGAATGCGTTTGTCAGTTCAACTGTCAAAAACAATGAAAACAGTCTAATTAAATCATTTTAATTTTTTTTTTATTCTTAGAATTTTGTGATTCTTGGTTTCAAGAAACTCAATGAGTGATACAAACACTCTTAATCTGTTTCTCACAGCAATTAAAAGGCATATCAAACAGATATCCCCATGTGATTGAATACACAATAAGACAATAATACATTACTGACATTCCCCCCACTCAGCCAACAAGTGTTTTCACACACTTTATTATCCCATAACATTGTTGATGGTCATGTGCTTTACCAGATGATGTAAGTATAATAGATATTAAAGTGGGTGATCAGGCTTTTTGTGCGGGTCTAGTGGTCCAACTTAAATTAACTAATAATTGTTTTTCTATTGTATTCCAAGACATAATGAATGAATCTAAAATGAACGAGTTTATTTACAAGAAAATTCATTCTACTCAGTAATATTAACCCTTAGCCCGCTATAAATGTACAATGGACTGTCCTTTCTTTAAATTTAGACCATTCCATTTATGTTACAAAGGGGTGTTTTAATGGTTAAATGACTGATGAGCAGCCACAGTGTAAACCCTGATCAGCCTGCGAGTTAGTCCGGCTAAGAGTTAAATATTAATTATGCTGCTATTCTAGTATGCACCAAGGTCAATTTACACATTCTATCCCAATTTCATTAAATTTAGATTGTATTTCCTTGAAAGGTGAACATTTTTAATATTTGCTTACTTATTGTTTGATACATGTATATAGAGAGCCGAGCCATTCTTCGTTTTCGTGCCAAGTCTAATAAACTTGATAGTAAAAGGCACTCTATTTATCATAAAGATTATCCACATTTTCTGTATGAATTACTGTTATTATCTATTTCGCAGAATGTTGCGCTTATCGAGGACGCCGCCCTGCTATTGTTTTTTGTTTGTTGTATGACGTCAGATAACGTTACGTACATGACGTCAGATAACGTTACATATTATAAACGCCGAGGGATTCTGCATTGATTTGCTTTATTGGTCGGTGCCTAATAAAGCAAAATTTATTAGGTCACTCTTTTATTAGGCAAAAAAGTGCATATCTGCATGATAAATTTGGACGGACAGACGCCTGACAATTGCAAAAAGTAGCTTTAATTTAAAACTTTTTTTTTTTAAAAGCTTTGTTTATATAGTGTTTTACGTCATTTAGAACACATATAAAGTTATATATGACGGTCAATTTTTTGTGGTGAAGACCACCCACGGTGAGAGGCGTATGTTTACAATGCAACGTCATAAACCATTCGCCCACAAGATGCTTAATGCCTAGCTAACATTAATTTGTTATAGCTGTGCATGATGTTTATAGTTTGATCCACATTATGACAATATATCAGTCACTTAATAATGACTTATTGGCATCTAAAGGTTACTATAGATATAACAAATACAAGTGCACTCGACCAAGTTTGGACTTGCACGAGTAATAACATGACATAAACAAGTGTGCCATATCATCTGGACTGAAATGAAATTACTCTGAACAATCAATAGAAATTGATAAGCGTACAGTTTATATAGACAGTACTCTAGGTCACTCAACCTACGGTACATGTACAATGTATAATATCAGTCAAAGAAATCAGGATTTTTGATCACTAGCCCGAATTATTATATATTAATCAATTGGACTATTACAATTTCCATAAGCCTGATTATATAAAATTTCAAGATTTTTATATCGATATATTACATGTAAACAAGTATCGCCATGGTCCAAAACAACTTACGAACAGTCTTAGCCATCTAATTTGAGTGAAATAAGCATTTAGGAGACCTCAAATTTTACTGATTGATTGACTGTTTGACCGATTGATAAACTGACTGATTTATTGATTGACTAATTTATTAATTAAATAAAATGCAAATCAATGAATAATGAAATGAAAATGAATGAACGAACGAACCGAACAAATTGATTGAATGAAGGAAACAAATGAAGGAATGAACAAACGAATGAAGGAATGCACGAACTAACAAACAAATGGTGTTTTATAATCCTTAGGCTTAAGTACTATCAAGTTGGAATGGGAAATATAAATACAGTGATGAGCAATAGTGACAATAATGGGAATCCCGGCTGGAGAGAATCATCTTGTTCTTGATTCATATATTGGTCTGCCTGGGTAGCGCACAGGTGAGTTTCATACTTGAAGTAAGGCCTAAAAAAAATAATTGTGTAGTTCGGGTCACCCGACCCTACCTACGAATACCCGCCGACCCTAACGTTTTTTTGGTCCATTTCGAAAAAAAAAATAAAATAAATAAATAAATAATAATAATAATAATTCAGTGCATCTTCTTTGGGCCTTTTTTTTTTAATGACTTGGTTTACGGATCCGCCGAGTCTAATTTTCCCGTTTTGGGAAGAAATTTTTTTGTACTTTTCCCTTTTTTTTTTCTTTTTTTTTTAAACTTTTTTTTAAATTTTTCTCCACTCGTGTCAAGGACATGCTCGGTTATCTAAAGTATGCTATTAAACATGGATTTCGATAGGGATCTACGAAAAGTGATGTTTGATTTTTGATTCTCTCCTCCTTTTTGACTTAAAACGTCAATATTTTGCTCGTAATTTTTTCTCTCAATTTCACCACTAGTAATTTTATTTTTATTTTTATTTCGACCTAATTTTTTCAGAAAAAATCCGTAAACCAAGTTATTAAAAAAAAAAAAGGCCTTGCGTTTATACAAAACAATCCTTAAAAAAAAAAAAAAAAAAAAAAAAAAATCCGACCTACCCTACCTACCAATTTTGAACATGCTACCAGAACCACACTTTTTTTTTTTAGGCCTAATAACATATGAAAACTCATATGTTAAAAGCGCTTTTCTTTTGGGTTTTTTGTTTGTCAACATTTTTTTTAACTGAAAAAATGTGTTTGTATGTGAATTACTGGTTGATGATATTAACTGTTTTTTAAAAGTAACACTCCACTAATCTCAAATCCTGTATATGCCCCTGCATGCAGAATCTCAAAGCTTGAAAAATTATTAAACATTGATTTAATAGAACTTGTTGGTCAAATCAATATTAAATATATGAAATCAAATAAAACCTGAAGCTTTATGTATCCAGGAGGTGCTAAATAAATAAACCGGGATATCATTTCATTTCATATCTGTTACCTGATCACAAAAATCTTAAAGAGACGCACATTAATTTCAATACATGTTCTGACTAGCCAATTCATATTTTGCAATTTTTTTTTATTAAAAGCCAATACCTATAAAATGCAGTTCTTTTCACAAAAAAATGAAAATCTCAAGCCCTAGACAATTTAATAAACTGTTTGTTTATTTGAAATATCATGTTTCATAAGTCATTATTCAGATTTAAGACTATAAGCTTATAATTTTGTTTTTAACTGAGCAATAATTGAAATAACTGAATTATAATTTCAAGTTTTTTGAAAACTAGTGGAAAAGTGGTTGGTTGAACGGTCATTTTCAGCACATTTTAAGTTATACATAAGGGTTGATTTTTTTGTGGTGGAGGCAGACCACCCACTTTTTCCTGGGTAGAACCAGTACTGTATACCTCATGTCATCTCTAAGCAAAAAATCCACAATACTGTCTATTAGTACAACCTTCAAGAAATTGCATAATGGGGTAAGACATTATGTGACAGTTTGGGTTGTCTTGATTAAATACTGTCACAATGAAAAGAACTGCCCACAAGATCACTAAGTGTCCTTTTAAAAACACAGAAGTTCATGCATACCATTATGCAAATATTGTTCAACAAAATCATAATAACCTGTAAGCAAATATTTGGATAAACTTTTCCATATCTCCCATATGAGATTTAATTTAATGGAATTTTGTGAAATTTCATCATTGAATAGAGAGAATAATTATTACTGAGAACAGCTATCCCACATAATGCTTTTATTTCAGATATATAATACATACATTCCTATAAGTGCACCCGGCACATGAATAATTCTGAAAAGTGAGCTCTTATTAAACAAGAGGCCCTATACTCTACTGGTATGATGTGATTCAAAAACATGAACATGATACAGGCCAACCCAAAAAACATGTTTCCTATATATTACTCTATGTATAAACTTTCTGAATAGTTGACAACCAAAAACACACTCTTGATAGAGGCCAAAAACAGGAACATGTATATGATATTTAACTACAATGGAATAAGTGTAATATGCCGTTTGATAAATGTCCTTAAATTTGACCTAAGTTTAGCCATGGTAGTCATGGGGGTGGTATTAACATTCTAAACAAATATGGTAGATTTAAGAAAGGAAAATACAATATAGCATTTTTCAACAAAGCAAGGGCCATAACCTGTCGTTACTAACTAGATCTGGCTGGTTTTCAAACTTGTCCAAAATTTCATTGATATACCATGCTTTGCACAACTAGACATCATACTGAGGTAGCGCCGATAAGAAATTTAAAGTAAAAATGTCAAAGTGCCGTAACTCCGACATAAATCAGCAAACTGCAACAGAAGCGCGATATGCACAACTAGACATCTTACCGATGCTTCCTGCCAAGTTTCTTCGAAATCCAAAAAGGCATTTAGGAGGAGCAGCGCCGACAAGAAATTTTAAAAAAAAAGTCAAGTGGTCGCAACTCCATCAAAAAGCAACGAACTGGAAAAAAAATGCAATAGGCACAGCAATGCTTCCTGCTAACACGGCGTTAACACCAAAAAAAATAAAATAATAATAATAATGAAATAAGAAAAATAAATAAATGAATAAAAAAAAAAATTAAAAAAATGAAAGCCCTATCGTATTGAGGCAAAATACAGCATTTTTAACTAAATCAAGGGCCATAACTCCACTGTTATTGGTCCGATCTGGCTGGTTTTCGAACTTGTGCGAGCTTTCATTGATATTAACAATCTGGTAAAGTTTGGTAAAGATCGGATGAAAAATGAAGAGCTAAAAATCATCAGCTCCAAAAGGTAGGTCAAGGTCATAGATGAAATCCAGGAATCAAAAAAAAAGATGCACTACCGAAAACACAACTATGTCAAGATAGAATATGTTTTCTTCCGAAGATTTAGCTATAAATTAGGTTTAAAACATCTCGTGCATAATTCTAGTTCATGAGAAAGTGGAGAAAGTGATGTAAATGTAACAATTAAAGTTATCTGCCCTTTGCTTGGATGGTGAAGGTCACATCTATATTTGCTTTGTCACGTTGCAATGTACCACTCAAGATAAAACTATAAGCAAAGTTTGAAAGGTCTTAGTGCATACAGTTTGTGAAAAAGTGACCTAAATGCCAAAATTTAAGGTAAAAATTATACGGTTATCTGCCCTTGCTTGGAGGGTCAAGGTCACTTCCACATTTGCTTTGTCAAGTTGCGATGGATCACTCAAGATACAACTATAAGCAAAGTTTTAAACGTCTAGTGCATACAGTTTGTGAAAAAGTGACCTAAACGCAAAAGTTGAACCTAAAAATTAGTAAGTTATCTGCCCTTTGCTTGGAGGGTTAAGGTCACTTCCACATTTGCTTTGTCACGTTGCCATGAACCACCCAAGATACAACTATAAGCAAAGTTTGAAAGGTCTAGTACATACAGTTTGTGAAAAAGTGGCCTAAACGCAAAAGTAGAACCTAAAAATGAGTCAGTTAACTGTCCTTTGCTTGGAGGGTCAAGGTCACTTCCACATTTGCTTTCTCACGTTGCGATGTACCACCCATGATACAACTATAAGAAAAGTTTGAAAGGTCTAGTGCATACAGTTTGTGAAAAAATGACCTAAACGCAGAACTTGAATGTTGACGCCGCTGCTGCCGCCACCGCCGCCACCGCCGCCGGAAAAGCAACACCTATGTCTCTTTTTTTCTTCGAAGAGGTGAGACAAAAATTGATAACAGATGGACAGACAGAACGACAGAAGGACGGCGGACGAAAAGTGATCCCATAAGCTTGCCTGGCCTTTGGCCAGTAGAGCTAAAAACTGCTTAATATACAAGGTAAAATACAGTAAACATTTTACTTCTGTTAAGTGTTCATGTATTTCGACCTGATAATTAGGCTGACTGACTTACATTTGTAAAGCCTGCAGGTGGAGTTTACAGAGACTGGGGCGCTTAAAGGGACAATGTCCGTAACTTTTAACTTATAAAACACACACTAATTATGTTCGCAAACATTACACACTAAACATTATTGAATATTTACTAATTAAAAGCAAGATTGTTTGACGGCATTCAATCGCGGTACAAAAAAAAGAAAAAACGTTTGGGCGTTTGATCTCACATTCCCTAACTAAAATTACACTCGCGGTAATAATAGTGAGCGTGAAGTAGTCGACATCGCTCCCGACTGAGCTAACCGAGCTATACATATTACGCTATACATACTATGGTAAAAACCTAATGAAAGTCACGTGATCGCAGAAAAGGTAAATATTGTGGGTCCCACTTTTTTTACAAATAATAATTAAAAGCTTCTTTTTTTTCAAACTCAAAAATGTATTACTAGACTTCTTGGGGTCTATGCTCATGTTTTCATGTATACATTTCACTGAATAAAAGTCAGACAGTTATTTGGTTATGCTCAATATCTGCTTACTTACGGACAGTGTCCCTTTAAAGGAACAAATATGGTCATTTATTCCTGGTTGGCTTATTTTGGGCTTGTTCATAAAATATAAATATTATGTTTTCTCAATCAGGTAATCCAAAACCATGTTGGATAATAACAGGTCATGGAAGCATTTCTAAAGATTTAAAATTTCTTTATTTACCTTGTTTACTTAATACCGTTATCCACACTTAATGTATTAGTCGCCCCCACAAAATGGTGTGACTAATCTGTCCAGTACATTTATAGGCAGTTCACCAATATTAATGGGTTTTATTTTTCTCATATAAAGGAAGGGCACATTAAGACGAAATTTCCAATTTTTGATAATCAACATAACTCATTCCAATTTTGAACAGGACAAGAAATGCCACTAATAAGTGACAAATGTCCCCGAATATGTCGACTCACTTGACCTTTGACTGCCAAGACCTTGACCTTTGAGGTAAGGACCCGATTCTTGCACAAGACACACCTTCTCATTGTGGTTAACATTAATTTTGTGTGAAGTTTCATGGAAATCTCTTCAGTTTTTCAAAGTTATGCCTGAGACATATTTGATTCTGACAGAAGGACGAACAAACGGACGGACATTACCATATATGCCTCCCTTCGGGGCATAACAAAATTATAGTGCGTATAATTTTTTATTTATCCTCGCAGTATTGCACTGGGCATTTTAGCGAGCAGACCTAGGTTTTAAAAGTCTCATCCGAAGGACTGGTCATGTGTGATTTCTTTTTCAAGTATTTCGTGAATTAATCCCAATTTGGTCCTGGCTGGGATAGTTTGCACGATCCATGAATTTATAAACTGCGGGGTTAACCATTACACCACCACGACACCTGTATACAACATAGTGAAAATCATAGGTCAAGTGACGATCAACTACAGGTATATATCTTATTTAATTCTTTGAATTAATAACCCAATTAAGTTATCGAAGTATTAGGAAAATGTTCAATCCTGAAGACAATGGTATTTATCTCCCTATGTGTCTGATACTCGGGCAAGTGACATTATCTGTGGTATGTCATTATCTTAATAAAGAAATGACTCAACAGGGCAATAAACTGTGTACTGTTAGTATGTTACGCTTCTTATTACTTCACCAACTAAAATGACCCTTCTGTGACTTTGATTGAATTGGATTTTATAGCCGCACTAACAGCTGAGGTCATATGGCGACTTTCCAGCTTCCATTGGTGGAGGAAGACCCAAGGTGCCCATCCGGGCAATTTTAGTGCACGCGCGGGCACCTGGGTAGAACCACCGACGTTCCGCAAGCCAGCTGGATTCTGTGACTTTGATTTTGAACATTTTTTTCCTCTATATGGGCTATATTTAAAAAATGCATTTTCTTCAAAAACCCACGGTTTCAATAATGGCATTGGCGCTTTACAGTTTACAGAAAATTGGGAAATGCCCACACATAATGGAAATTTGATTGTGAACTCGGGTATAAGATATAAATCAAGATATAACTAATGTACGGTATGTATGAGACAGTAATTATTAACTTAAAGACAATCTTGATTATTTTTTTATAACTCACGGCGTCCCGTTAGTTTTTCTACATAACTTGCATTTGTTCAATCATTAATATTAATTACAACAATACTATAAAGCAAACTGTTTTCGCATAATATTAACTGTTGATTATATATTTAAACCTATGACAGAATAAGACGAAAAAGTGAAATCTCAGAATGTTATTAAATTATATGCAAGAAGGTTTAAAGTCAAAATGATACTGGATAAAATAAATCAAGAAACTAATGTCAGTGCGTGATAAACCCTGCAAGATTGCCGTGTGTCCCTTTAACAGCTATATCAACGTCATTTTGACGATCCTAATTTTACTACCGTCTTTGTTAATTATATGCAAATCCCTCTTCCCGGATATCATTGTCATATAAGCTAATATTACAGTACTTTATGTAATATTTAATCTATTGTTAAAGGGAGTACATCAGGCTTTTCAAAGGGGTCTTGGGGTCCGACTTAAAATTGACAAATAATGATATTTTCTATTTTAAAGCGCCTAAACATAATGAATCATGCTAAAAATTACCCCTTAGTTACAAGGAAATTAATTCTGTACAATAATACATGCTATCCTAGGTGACGCACCAGGGTTAATTTCAGCATTTTATGCCCGATTCCGTCCTAGCTATATGGTGTATTCAAAGTTTAAACCTTAGCAATATGGTTCCAACATCATATTTTGATGGATATAAGTGTTTTATCATGAATTGGAACATTTTTATAATTTAAGATATTTCTAGAAAAATCCTGATGTACCCCCTCATATATTCTAAAGGAAATGAAACATGAGATGATGGTTGACTTTATTCAAACCACATTATTTTTTAAGATGGCTTGTAAGAAAAAATATACATATATAGATAAATCAATAAGCAATTTATCAGTTGAGACTGCAAATCATGCCAGAAAGCCAAAGCAATGTCCCAACTGGGAATAATTGCCTATATATATATAATTGGTTCATGATAAATGTTTAATGTCCAAATTATCTATCTGGTGACTTGGGTATATGGCAGAATTGATTACATAACCACTATTTAGACTCCAGTAGGTCGAAAGTACATGTAGCAACAAATTCATTTTCACAAACTTCTGATGTTTTTTTTTAAAGGGACACTGTCCGTAAGTAAGCAGATATTGAGCATAACCAAATAACTGGCTGACTTTTATTCAGTGAAATGTATACATGAAAACATGAGGATAGACCCTACGAAGTATGTAGGAATACATTAGTGAGTTTGAAAAAAAAAAGTTTTAATTATTATATGTAAATAAAGTGGGACCCACAATATTTACCTTTTCTGCGATCACGTGACTTCCATTAGCACATTAGGTTTTCACCATAGTATGTATTGCGAAATATGTATAGCCCGCTTAGCTCAGTCTGGAGCGTTGTCGACCACTTTACGCTCACGCACACTATTATTACGGTGAGTGTAATTTTAGTTTGGGCTGCGAGTTCAAACGCACAAAGCGGATTTACTTTTTTTTGTACCGCGATTGAATTCCGTTAAACAATCTTGCTTTTAATTAGTAAATATTCAATAATGTTTAGTGTGTAATGTTTGCAAACATAATTATTGTGTGTTTTATAAGCTAAATGTTACGGACAGTGTCCCTTTAAACATTCGACTATTAAATAAAGTAACTACTATTTATTATCTTTGAAAAAAAATATTCATAATGATAATTATAGTTCTTCCCAAACCCAGAGTGAAGCAGTTGAGGAGTCCTGAGAAAACCTACACAAACTATATGCGGCTGGGCTAGCATGAGAGATAACTCTGTCTGATAGACAACTCCTTCTTGTATACCATCTAGGCTAGCATGAGAGATAACTCTGTCTGATAGACAACTCCTTCTTGTATACCATCTAGGCTAGCATGAGAGATAACTCTGTCTGATAGACAACTCCTTCTTGTATACCATCTAGGCTAGCATGAGAGATAACACTGTTTGATAGACAACTCCTTCTTGTATACCATCTAGGCTAGCATGAGAGATAACTCTGTCTGATAGACAACTCCTTCTTGTATACCATCTAGGCTAGCATGAGAGATAACACTGTCTGATAGACAACTCCTTCTTGTATACCATCTAGGCTAGCATGAGAGATAACTCTGTCTGATAGACAACTCCTTCTTGCATACCTGAGAAGGTTATCCGCACTTCATATGAGTGCTGGAATATAAGAATCTTTCATGGGTATCTGGTGAAGATGGGGAATTCCAACCCGAGGTGTAAGTGTTTTTATCGGAACAGAGGGTGGGAATTCCTTATCTGAACCGAATACCTGTGATAAATTCTTTTTCTTGCATATCAGAGACATGTTGTGCGTTGACGCCGCCAGCTACTTGCTTTTTGCATGTTTTCCTGCATACCCTAATGTTGGTGCATGCGTGGATTTTATCTCGACCCTAGGTTGAGATGAATATTTCTTGCATACCGGACAAGGATATCCGTCATTTTACCGGGGCTAGATTTTTCAATCTCACCCTAGGGTCAGATAAAATTCGCGCGCACCTACATCTGGCATGCAGAAAAACATGCAAAACGTAAGTAGCTGGCGGCAACAACGCGCAACATGTCTCTCAGGGCTTTTTTTCATGATTTTGGGAACATGAACCATACCCCTGGAATTGGGAATTTAGCGACATTTTACTCAAAATTGGGAAAAATAACATTAGCTAAATTTCACAAATAAATACTTTTTCACGTATAATTTCATGGAATTAACAGGATTGCTTAGTTCAATGAGCAAGAAAAGGTACACATACGGCTCCTCACAAGGCAAATCATTTTCTTTAGATGTACTATAACTAGGTTTAGACGACGTCTCTGTGTCGGCAGCTGTGACTGATTGTGACGACAGTGTGGCTTGCTTGAATAATAAGTCGATCGTCCGTGATTTATCTTCTGTTTTTTAAAGTTTCTTTATGTAATATTTGGAATTGTGTGACATTTTTGTTTTATTTGTTTATCATTGAAATCCGGATCGGTCAGACACTTTGTAAATATTGTATTTCCTATTCAAAATGAAAAAACAACCGTCTACAAGATCAGATAGTTGATGCCTACGATAAATTCCAAAAATATCCGAACACAAACCACTTCCGGTAGATTCGTACTCCATGTTTTGCGTACCAAGAAAAGATCGATTTTTGTTCGATTTTAGCTTTTTTTTAGGTTCGGATTGGGAATTTTCGTAAAGAAATTGGGAAAAAAATATACTTTTGGCGATTGGGAATATGACCAAATATCGGCTATAAAATCGGCCAAAAAAAAGCCCTGTCTCTAATATGCAAGAAAAAGAATCTATCATGGGTATTCGGCTCAGATAGGGAAATCCAACCCTCGGTATAAGTGTTTTAATCGGAACCGAGGCAGAGAGCCTCGGTTCCGATAAAAACACTTATACCTCTGGTTGGATTTCCCTATCTCACCGGATACCCATGAAAGATTCTTATAATCTAGCCCCGGTAAAATGACGGATATCCTTGTCCGGTATGCAAGAAAGCTTGATCTTACACATGTTAGCAGATAAAAGCCACCTGCTTTAACAAGGACATCATACAGGTCAACAAACGCATGACGTCCTTGTGTAAATCAACATGCAAAACGTTAGTAGTTAGCAACGTCAAGCTCAACAGACAAAATGTCAATGATATGCAAGTAAAATAATCAATCATGGGAAGTCTCAGATAGGGAAATTCTAACCCTGGTTATCACCGTTTGAATCGGAACCATGGCAGTCTCAGCCTCCACCGGATACCATAAAAGATTTTTATAGTTCTGTCTAATAGACGAGACTAATGAAGAAAACAGCTATTTACCTGGTGCAGATGAATATAACTAATCACATTGAGGACACCAAAAATCACATAGCCAAGGTACTGGAAAAAATTCAGGAACTCCTGAAAAGAGAATGGAAAAATGTTATAAATAAAGGAATGAAAATGATTCAGTTATAACAGGACCCGTTTATATTACGTATCTGAGTCCCTGGTTATAAGTGAAGTTCTAACTTCACATAAAAGCTTAATGTATCACTGTTTTAAGCACCTTGATACTGTATAACCATATCTAAAATTCTTAACATCTGAACATCTGTTTTATGGCTCATCAACAATTATTATTATATACATATCATAAAACATAAGCGATTTTCATTGGTCTAGAATCATTCACATGTGATTAAATAGTTTTGACCATTCGGATTGGCAACATGCCAACTGTTCAAATTGACAATAGTTCGTCATGTGACCATGCATGCAATAGTACTTTTAACGTGCAACAGTTCGTCTGTGTCATTAACGCGCTTGCATTCAAAAGTAAAACGTCACGTAACCTTGATCACTATAAATTATCGTCTGTGCGCAACTGATGGTCTCCATAAAATATACCAAATTCCTGTCGTCTGTCGGATTAATTTAATTCCGTTTATTTTACAACTATTTAATGCCTTAGGAGTCAATGGATTAGAACTATTTATCCTCTGGAATGACTACTGACCAATGAAGGATACTATTTCACTCGGCGTGCCGCCTCGTGCACTAGTACCCTTTTCGGGTCAGTAGTCACTCCCTCTGATAAATAGTTCTGACCATTGACTTCTAAGGAATTAAATAGTTGTATACTGTTTATTAACCAAGAGAAAGTGAGAGGATGCTGGTGAAGTTTGGCTCCAGTACATAAATGTAGGACCCCCAGATGAATGCCCGATTTATTTACATGCTCTGTGGATAGACTCCAGTACCACCCCATTGAAAATTAAACAAGAGGCCCAAGAGGGCCTGTGGACGCTCTACTGCCAAACACGGCTCTTATAACATCAATGAAGTGAGTGACTGCCATTTACGTCTTTTTGAAAGTTTCGGGCAAAAAACAGCTTTTTAACTAAATCAATGGCCATAACTAAAGAATCTGGTAAAGTTTGGTACAGATCAGATGAAAAATGATGGCTCTACCGTATTAACGAGGCAAAATATAGCATTTTTAACTAAATCAAGAGCCGTAACTCCTCTGTTACTGGTCTGACTGGTCCAACATAGAGGTAAAAAAAAATAAAATAAAAAATAAATAAATAAATTAAAAAAATAATAAAAAATTTAAAAAAATTAAAAACAAAAAAAAAAAAAAAAAAAAAAAAAAATTAAAAAAAAAAATTATAATAATTAAAAAAAAAAAACCATTAAATAAAAATAATAATCATATACAAAAAGAGTCATAAAATCTGCTAAAGTATGCAAAATGAAGGCCCTAACGCATGACGAGGCAAATTATAGCATTTTTAACAAAATCAAGGGCCATAACTCCGCTGTTACTGTTCAATCTGGCTGGTTTTCAAACTTGCCCAAGATTTCATAGACATTACGATAAAGTTTGGTAAAGATCAGATGAAAAATGAAGGCCCTATCGTCTTAACGAGGCAAAATATAGCATTTTTAACTAAATCAAGGGCCATAACTCCGCTGTTACTAATCCGATATGGCAGGCTTTCGAACTTGTCCGAGCTTTCATTGATATTAACAATCTGATAAAGTTTGGTAAAGATCAGACGAACAATGAAGCCCCTATCATCTTAACGAGGCAAAATGTAGCATTTTTAACTAAATCAAGGGCCATAATTCCGCTGTTACTAATCCGATATGGCTGGTTTTCGAACTTGTCCGAGCTTTCATTGATATTAACAATCTGATAAAGTTTGGTAAAGATCGGATGAACAATGAAGCCCCTATCGTCTTAACGAGGCAAAATATAACATTTTTAACTAAATCAAGGGCCATAACTCCGCTGTTACTGGTCCGATATGGCTGGTTTTCAAACTTGTTCGAGCTTTCAACAACATTAACAATCTGATAAAGATTGGTAAAGATCAGATGAACAGTGAAGCCTCTATCTTCTTAACGCTGCAAAATATAGCATTTTTAACTAAATCAAGGGCATAACTCCGCTGTTACTGCTCCGATCTGGCTGGTTTTCGAACTTGTCCAAGCTTTCATTGATATCAACAATATGGTAAAGTTTGGTAAAGATAGGATGAAAAATGAAGGCCCTATCGTCTTAACGAGGCAAAATCTAGCGATATAGCATTTTTTAACTAAATCAAGGGCCATAACTCCGCTGTTACTTGTCCGATCTGGCTGGTTTTCGAACTCATCCAAGCTTTCATTGATATTAACAACCTGTTAAAGTTTGGTAAAGATCAGTAGAGCTTAAAAGGAATCCGGTGTAATTGCTGTGCTTTTTTCAGTGCTTTTTTTTCAGTGGAGTTGGTACTGACTGACCTCAACCCCCACCAAACAATGGGTGCACGTTGAAGCTGTGACCTACATGTATATATATTTAATTGGACTGCATATGTTCTTTCTTTGAATTAAGACCATTCCATTTATGTCACAAAGTGGGTGTTTTGGGAAAAATGATTGATCAGCGGACATTGTAAACCCTGATCAGCCTGCGAGTTACTCGTTACTCGCAGGCTGATCTGGGTTTACAATGGACGCAAAGGGTATTATAGTCGTACTTAGTGGAGTAAGGGTTAAAGAACCATAGACGTCATTAAAAGCTGGGCAGGACTGAGGTTTCCGGATTCATATTTAGTGTTTGCCCTACTTTTTCCTCCAATCAGACGGTGATGAATTTTAAAACTTACTCATGTAAATTGCTAACGATTACCAATTTTAACCATTTAATCATTAAGTAATCACTTACTAAATAGCACGCGCTTGTTTGGACACAAGGAGGCGGATTTAATAGAAGCGCGAACGTGTTAAGAGGCGTGGTTTCGTAGAAGCACGGGGGAAAAAGTAGGGCAAACACTAAGTCAGTTAGAGGCTAAGAAGTGAAATTTTAACAATTAAGAAACCCCGGTCAGTCACTGCGCTCCTTCCCTTTAATAGGGTTTCTTAATTGTTAAAATTTCACTTCATAGCCTCTAACTAACACGTATCCTTTCTCTCGTTATGGGCAGCTCTAAATAACATCTAATTCTAACATCTAACATTAAATTCAATATTTCAATCGTTCACACAGTTTTAATTAATGAAACACATTAGGATAGTTTAAAGTGTGGAATGCCAGAATCTTTCATTCCCAGAGGAAAGATCAAAATAGCAAATTCAATCATTATTTTTAAAACCCATAATTTTTTATTGTGAAAATGTTGGTAATGCTAACAACTGCAATCTATTGCCTGAAGCCATTACATTCTCCAGATTATTTTTTATAGATGATCCCTTATTTTGTGTATGAAATGTTTATCTACTGCATAACCATCTGCACCATGGAGTTTGATATTAGATTAGATTGTACAGTGTTACATTTTTTTAAATGATAAGCCTGCTTGATGGCATGGTTGCTTTCCTAGAGATTTAGTAACAATTAGACCAGAGTTTTTCGTTTTCCAGTTCTCAGACTTTCCGATCCTGTTTTTGTAAGAAAATAAAAAATAAATAAAAAAGAAGGGTAAGAAAACTAACAGGGATCAATGTTTTCATACCCCATTTCAAACAATCAAGTGATCATGTTTAAACATCAACATAACTTTAGAATTGAATTGAATTGAATTGGGGTTTTAAGGCGCACCAACAGATTACAGGTTATATGGCGCCTAACAGGCATGAACATGCCAGGCCCATCTTCCATTACATCGAGATAAAATATGGAAAAGAACCTTCTCACCCTGAACTGCAGAGTTGCTGCAAATTCTATCGTAAAAACTCCATTTACGCTGGAGCCACGTTTATTGTTTTTCTGCCACTGCTCTTAGTGATGTGAGCGAGATGGCACCTGAAACAATGCAGGGGTCATGATGAAGACCTTTAATGAGCATGAACAAAAAATTACAAAATGAATATGAATGGGGGGGGTCCTACCCCTCTGCATGTGACGGTGTGTTTGCAGTGGTTGTATTCTACCCCGGCAACCACACGGGGACATAACTTTAGAAGGTCATTTGTTAAAGATTTTTTATGGTCAATGTTATGTTTTACAATGTGACAACATCACTGCAAGATACTCACTTATTTTTTCCCCTCCTCCTGTGAAACTTTTAACTTTTTCAGAAAAAAATCTGAGAACCACAAAAATAAAGAACCCTGGCCTTAATTGATACCAAAGATTTCAATGCACTTTTAGGTGGATAGACAAGTCTGAACACCCACATGTATTGGCTTATTGGCTTTACAAGTGGATCCACCCCATAACACATGAACAAACGCACCAAAACCTGACTAGGTAAATATAAAATGTAATGCTTGAATTGTCACTTGTATACACATGTACACTGGAATACACTTACTTCCAAATTACCGACAGGACTACAATGAACTTCACACAATGATAGAGGCAATGAGAGGAACTCTTTCGGCATTTAAATGAGAGTTATTGCCCTTTTTAATTTTATACTTAGAATTTTTGTCCGGAGCATTATATGTCAAAACTACTGACGGTACTACAATGGAACTTCATACAATGATAGAGGGCAATGAGAAGAAGAGCAGAGTACAAGAACTGTAACTCTGTCATCATTCAAATTAGAGTTATTGCCATTTGTATTTTTATACTTAAGAGTTTTTGTCAGGAGCATAACTTAAAACTACTGAAGAGAATGAAACTTCACACAATTATAGAGGGCAATGAGAGGAAGTGCAGAGTACAAGAACTGTAACTGCCTCATCATTCCAATTAGAGTTATTGCCCTTTGTTATTTTATACTTAGAATTTTTGTCTGGAGCATAACTTCAAAACTACACATGGGACTACAGTGAAACTTCACACAATGATAGAGGGCAATAAGAGGAAGTGCAGAGTGCAAGAACTATAACTCTGTCATCATTGAAATGAGAGTTATTGCCCATTGTAAATTTATACTTAGAATGTTTGTCCGGAGCATAACTTCAAAACTACTCCTGGGCAGGGCTTCTAAAATCGCCGGTTCGTCGGTCCCCAGACCGAATTCTGTTTCTCCGGACCGATTTTCTTTTCAAAATCTCTGTTAAAATCGGTCCCAGATATTTTATCTACCGGTCGTTAAAAAGTCTACAATTACCTTACACACTCCTTGAAATATGCCTTGCAGCAATATTCTTTGATCCATAACACGATTGTTTGTCACTCGCTGTGCGAAAGTAGGTCAATTTGGTCAATTTGGACTAAACCATTACCGATAATAGGGAGTTTTCCGGAAGAGTCTATAGCCATGTAGCACGCCTTTGATGTGTGATCAGTGAAAGTATATCACGCGTTCTGTCGGTTCACTGAAGCGAGTGTTACCGTCTGTGATTTCTTTGATATACCGTTAGTCGTAAGGTGTTAGCCTGTTTGCTTGTGTCGGTTTGTTTTTTTAAGTGGCCAAAGCTGGGATTGAAATTTGTTTGCGTCATTAAAATACCGAGATGTGTTAACTGCTTGTTTGATTATTTTTTTACAATAACTTTAAGTATAATATTAAGCAAAGTGATCAAACCTGACACCGTTTTTTTTTTAAGTCGGACCGAAATTGTTTGCGTTAGTCGTAACATTTGGTATTAATTAAGCTAATTGATGAAAAACGATATTACTCAAATTTATGTAAAATCGTATATAATCCGCTAATCCGCGCGTGTTAGTCCGCGTTTTATACCTACCCGGTTTATTAGACGCTTCCGGTTCAATTTCTCAAATGATCAACAATTTTAATATTGAGTGAAAATTATTCATTCAGTAAAGCGAAGACATGATGTCAGTCATTAAAATGTACAAATTGTGATAAAGTAAGTTAGAAATAATACAAATATAATACAAACATACATTTTAAATAGTTCTCTATATCAATGACTGAACGAAAAAAAATCATGGTGCAGCTGACGGTGGGTGGGGTACGGCGATTTTAGTGATTTTTTCAAAATAAGCGCGATTCTTACGGCAGTTAAAAACCTGGACCGATTTGCATTTTAAAATTTTAGAAGCCCTGCTCCTGGGACTATAGTGAAACTTCTCAAGATGATAGAGGGCAATGAGAGGAAGTGCAGAGTGCAAGAACCATAACTCTGTCAGAATGTAAATGAGAGTTATTGCCCTTTGTAATTTTGTACTTATAATAATGTTCGTAGCATAACTGAGAAGCTACTAATGAGACTGCAATGACACTTCACACAATTATAAAGGCCAATGAGAGGAAGTGCAGAGATCTACAACCAATCCCTATTCAAATTAGTCATTGCCCTTTGTAATTTTATACTTGTAATTCTCGTCCAAAGCATAGGTCAAAAACTCCTAATGGAACAGCAAATTGAAAACTGCTTGGTGATACAAGGCCATATGATAAGCTGAGGATACATTTCGAGGAGCATTCATCGGTTCTACCGATTTTCTTTTTTATCATAATTTGCTCAAATTTTGAAAACGCTCTTTACATGAATATAATCCGATTATCAAATTGATTATTTATTTTTGATTTTATTTGCCAATTCTGTTAAAAAAACATTTCATAATTGTATATTCCATTTAAAAGATATAAAATAAAATGCTTTTAGGGAAAATACGATAACTGGTTCCAAAATCATGTTTTGATCTCTCTCATCGGTCCACATTTTGAGCGGGGCAAAATCCAAAACATCCAGTTACTGTATTGATTATCTCTGTGCCTAAATAATATATGTGCCCATCCCTTAGCAATGTTATTTCATGATTATTCAAATTTTTTACTGGAATAGATGGTTACCAATGTATCGGCCAGCATCAATCATACATTCCCTAATTCCCAATTTAAACTGTCACATCTCTGTGACATATTGATTCCGAACTTGACAGCTCTGTCAGAGGCAGTAGGTGAATCATTCAATGCAGTGTAATGTTCTGTTGGGTGTCCTGTATAAGCTATGTTAGACACAAGTTGCAGTGTAATGTTCTGTTGGGTGTCCTGTATAAGCTATGTTAGACACAAGTTGCAGTGTAATGTTCTGTTGGGTGTCCTGTATAAGCTATGTTAGACACAAGTTGCAGTGTAATGTTCTGTTGGGTGTCCTGTATAAGCTATGTTAGACACAAGTTGCAGTGTAATGTTCTGTTGGGTGTCCTGTATAAGCTATGTTAGACACAAGTTGCAGTGTAATGTTCTGTTGGGTGTCCTGTATAAGCTATGTTAGACACAAGTTCCAGTGTAATGTTCTGTTGGGTGTCCTGTATAAGCTATGTTAGACACAAGTTGCAGTGTAAAGTTCTGTTGGGTGTCCTGTATAAGCTATGTTAGACACAAGTTGCAGTGTAATGTTCTGTTGGGTGTCCTGTATAAGCTATGTTAGACACAAGTTGCAGTGTAAAGTTCTGTTGGGTGTCCTGTATAAGCTATGTTAGACACAAGTTGCAGTGTAATGTTCTGTTGGGTGTCCTGTATAAGCTATGTTAGACACAAGTTGCAGTGTAATGTTCTGTTGGGTGTCCTGTATAAGCTATGTTAGACACAAGTTGCAGTGTAATGTTCTGTTGGGTGTCCTGTATAAGCTATGTTAGACACAAGTTGCAGTGTAAAGTTCTGTTGGGTGTCCTGTATAAGCTATGTTAGACACAAGTTGCAGTGTAATGTTCTGTTGGGTGTCCTGTATAAGCTATGTTAGACACAAGTTGCAGTGTAAAGTTCTGTTGGGTGTCCTGTATAAGCTATGTTAGACACAAGTTGCAGTGTAATGTTCTGTTGGGTGTCCTGTATAAGCTATGTTAGACACAAGTTGCAGTGTAAAGTTCTGTTGGGTGTCCTGTATAAGCTATGTTAGACACAAGTTGCAGTGTAATGTTCTGTTGGGTGTCCTGTATAAGCTATGTTAGACACAAGTTGCAGTGTAATGTTCTGTTGGGTGTCCTGTATAAGCTATGTTAGACACAAGTTGCAGTGTAAAGTTCTGTTGGGTGTCCTGTATAAGCTATGTTAGACACAAGTTGCAGTGTAAAGTTCTGTTGGGTGTCTGGTATAAGCTATGTTAGACACAAGTTGCAGTGTAATGTTCTGTTGGGTGTCCTGTATAAGCTATGTTAGACACAAGTTGCAGTGTAATGTTCTGTTGGGTGTCCTGTATAAGCTATGTTAGACACAAGTTGCAGTGTAATGTTCTGTTGGGTGTCCTGTATAAGCTATGTTAGACACAAGTTGCAGTGTAATGTTCTGTTGGGTGTCCTGTATAAGCTATGTTAGACACAAGTTGCAGTGTACTTTTCTGTTGGGTGTCCTGTATAAGCTATGTTAGACACAAGTTGCAGTGTAAAGTTCTGTTGGGTGTCCTGTATAAGCTATGTTAGACACAAGTTGCAGTGTAATGTTCTGTTGGGTGTCCTGTATAAGCTATGTTAGACACAAGTTGCAGTGTAATGTTCTGTTGGGTGTCCGGTATAAGCTATGTTAGACACAAGTTGCAGTGTAATGTTCTGTTGGGTGTCCTGTATAAGCTATGTTAGACACAAGTTGCAGTGTAATGTTCTGTTGGGTGTCCTGTATAAGCTATGTTAGACACAAGTTGCAGTGTAATGTTCTGTTGGGTGTCCTGTATAAGCTATGTTAGACACAAGTTGCAGTGTAAAGTTCTGTTGGGTGTCCTGTATAAGCTATGTTAGACACAAGTTGCAGTGTAAAGTTCTGTTGGGTGTCCTGTATAAGCTATGTTAGACACAAGTTGCAGTGTAATGTTCTGTTGGGTGTCCTGTATAAGCTATGTTAGACACAAGTTGCAGTGTAATGTTCTGTTGGGTGTCCTGTATAAGCTATGTTAGACACAAGTTGCAGTGTAATGTTCTGTTGGGTGTCCTGTATAAGCTATGTTAGACACAAGTTGCAGTGTAAAGTTATGTTGGGTGTCCTGTATAAGCTATCTTAGACACAAGTTGCAGTGTAATGTTCTGTTGGGTGTCCTGTATAAGCTATGTTAGACACAAGTTGCAGTGTAATGTTCTGTTGGGTGTCCTATATAAGCTATGTTAGACACAAGTTACATGAATGGCTTATATAGTAACCCAGGGATCGCGCATTCAATCCCAGCCAGGATCGAATTTTGGTTAATTATCGAAACATTTCGATAGTATTTCCTACCTTATCAGTCCTTCGAATGAGACTTTAAACCGAGGTCTGCTCGCTAAAATACTTGGTGCAATACAGCGAGGATAAATAAACGCTTATACACAAAGTTACATTAACGACATCTCATTGCAAACTAAAGCTATTGCCTGGAACCCAGGACTATCAACCCCAAAATTGACAAAGTACAAAAAGGGGCATAACTTTGTCAAAATAGGTTTCTGAACTATGTACTTCTGGAAAGTGGTTTGTGAGATATGTCAGCTTACCGAAAAAAGTTAACTATCGGTAACGCTACTAAGAGGAATGATAACACTGTTGTTTGGGGAGCTTGTTTGAGCCAAAGGTTTTCTGGACTGTTAAGACAATATTCAACTAGTACCTAAATAAAATGTATATCACTGAAACAGACATTCATTTTTTAGTGGTAAATAAAAAATACCTTACTTTTCAAAATCGGTCAAGAAATAAAAATTTCACATGCAAAAGTTGTTTTTGATAAGGCCTTTTCAATGCAAAATTCTACTTTTTTTAAATTTCTATCCAAAAATGATTTTAATGTATTGAATAAACGAAACCATTACGTGGTCCAAGTATTACCTTTCATGCCCCATCAAACTCCTTCTCCAAGAAGCGCAAACAGGGTTGGCTGGGATATGAAATAAAACCCTAATTTCGGCTTAAAAAGTTTGCATATATATTGTAAAATTAAAACATGTATTAGGTAGGTAATTTTAAACAGGTTATCGCATTTTTTCAATAAAAAATGTTTTTAATCTTTTCTTGTCGCAATATCCATTATAAAATACTGCTAATATAAGCTTTCCCATTGCTTAAAGGAATTAAGGTGGGACGACGTAATGCATTCTGAAAGTTTTATAGCAAAATATTAAGGCTAACTGAAGTTATTTGGGATTATTTGAGTTTCTGCTGTCCCATCAAGCAACAAGGAATTTACATGGAAAAAGCTCACAACAATAACATTTTGGTTCAGTATTTATTTCTCAACCGATTTTCAAAACTAACATATTTTTTATTTACCACTAAAAATTCCAGTTCCAATCATATATAAATTATGAACCCATTTATAATAAAATTGCTTAAGTTAATGCTGAAAAACCTTAATTGATTTGGCTGAAACATTAGCGCTCCAAACAATAATGCTGAGGCGAGTAGAATTAATATAGCTTGCGAAAAGTCGAGCTAAAAAGGTAATCTGATTCTCTATAATTATGAATAAATCTTTCCTATCAATATCAATCCCTTCAAATACCTCATCATTCTTTGTGAACATGTATTTACTTGACTTCCATTCACCAATTACTTTGTTTACAAAAGAAATTATGCAGTCAATGGGAACTGCCATATAATACAGATCCATGAAGGTGTGAAATACACACACATTTGCATTGGGCTTTGATTAATACTTGGCTGAATGAGAAGCATAACATTCAATTCAATTTCTTCTATCAAGTAATATTAATGTTCATTGCCTTTAAGATACAAACATGGTAACTTGTGTATACCACTTATATACAGTGTATTAAAACAAGGAAAGGACCAACAGTGGCGCGAACGGCGGAGTGCTATTTCAACACTAACTAAAAAATCTATGTAAAAAAGGGGAATAATTCTGGTAAAATAAATGACAGAGTTATGGTTTTTGTCATATAACATTCATGATTGTATAATGATAATGGACATGTGTGCCAAACTTTCAAAGCTTTCTGACAATTTGTTTTTTGGGAACTGAAGAAAAACAAAAACGTACGTTAACCAAACATTTTAACCAAAACATCAAAACGCGTAGACTGACAGACGGATAGACAAATTATGGAAATCGTCAAACTATAAGCCTGGATTAATTTGCTACACAATCCGGCTAATTATATTATATAAATATTAATACATGTAATAAGTTTCCACTCGTTGAATAAAACAAGAAACACCAGGGATATGATTTAGGTTTTTATATTATGATGGCATTTTTGAGTAAAACAAGGGTCATAACTCTGTTGTTACTCATAATAGCTAGTCATCAAGCTTTCATTGATATTAATACTCTGACAAAAGTTTGTTAAAGATTAAAACTAATAATTAAGGTTTTATCGTGTTCACAAGGCAGAATATGACATTTCACTAAAACAAGGGCCATAACTCTGACGTTACTTATCTGATCTAGGTGGTTTTCGAACTTGCCCGAGCTTTACCATTAGGTTATTACAATTTAAGCTTATGAGGATATAAATAGAATATTATGTCAGTGCCTTTTACTATCAAGTTTATTCGGCGAGGCTTAGAAAACGAAGAATGGTGAGGCTCTGCCGAGCCATTCTTCGTTTTCGTGCCGAGCCTAATAAACTTGATAGTAAAAGGCACTGACATAATATACTATTTATCATGTAGATTATCCACATGTTCTGTATGAATTACTATTATTACCTATTTCTCCGAATGTTACGCTTATCGAGGACGCCGCCATGTTGTTGTTTTTTGTTTGTTTTATGACGTCAGGCAACGTTACGTGCATGACATCAGATAACGTTACGTACAATAACCGCCGAGGGATTCCGCATTGATTTGCTCTATTGGTCATAGGCAAATAAAGCAAAATTTAATAGGTCACCCCTTTATTGGGCAGAAAAGTGCACATCTGCATGATAAAACATTTTATGATTATTACTAGAGTAACATGATCTGGAATGTTGTATCACCTCGAGTGGACAACCCACATCATGGGCTACCCTCTTACAAATAAAGTCTTCAATTCAGTTCAATTCAGGATCTTTAATACGAGAGGCTTTATATTTAGCCTCGAGTGCGATCCTGAAGATATGTCATATCCACATAGATGATGATGCAAGCTTCCAGAACACTTGCTCTAGTAATGATCGTTTTAATTTTTATAATATACCTTTATAAAGGAAGCTCATAAAATATTATGGCACAGTATGCCTATAGTAGACTAGTACGTTTACGCAGGTAGGCAACAATGTCATAATGATACGTCACTGCCATAGAACGTAATGTAGTTAAGTGATACAGAATCAGAAAACAGTATCGGCTATACAGGTTTTTGTATTCCACTGGAAGAAAATGAAGGTACATGGAATAGGTATATATAATTGACAGGTATATATTAAATATATATATATACATACATGTACAAACAAATAGTAAATAAGAACTTTTAAATTATATTACATACCCATATTCTGTCAATAAAGATTGCCACCAGCACCATATGTAGCCACGCCTGACCTTCCCATATTCTCCATAAATATATAATTAACCAAGTGCTGCCAGAATGTAGGGCTTCTGTTTGTAGGACCTAAACAAATTAGAAATATTAATGTTGAGCAAAGAAAATGTTGGAATGTTACATCATTGAAATGAAATGTAAAAGATTCAAATTAAGTCGAGCAGTCTTGAATCTTCTGAAAACTAAGTATCATACATATGTACATAATTATTAGCCATTATTGGTCTGTGATACTCAGGGCATTTTTAAGTTTTGGGAAAAGGGGTGGCCCAGGAATGAAATTTTCAGAGTTTAAAAAACAGGGTAATCTGTATGATTTTTAAAAGAAATTTGAGTGTGGAAGGGGCCTTTTATTATTAAACAGGTCACTGCAAGGAAGGGTAAATACACTAATACTTTCAAGTTGATGGCTATATAATTTATTCAAGGCTATTAAGTATTTAATTTAAGTAACTTTTCTTTCAACTGTGTATACTAGGAAGCTGAAAATACTGGGCGCAGTCGGTATCCTTCGATCCCCTCTCAATAACCAATACTGTGTTGATGAGCCGTTAAACAACATTCAATTCAATTCTCGACCACATGAGCAAACTTATCTGAACTTAAACTCCAATCAATTCATAGACTTAATTCTTATTTCCAATAACCTATATTGTTGCAGGAAATTAATTTTCATGTGATTCTCAAATGTCAACACTTCGCCTTAGGGAGTGGTTAAAAGACTATAGCTCAGGCCAAACAAAACAATAGGTGTGTTTCCTATTGCATGCTCAGGGCCGTCCTTTGACCGTTTGACCATTCCCCTCCCCTAAATGTATATATTTTTCCCCCTTTTCCTGTGAAAAATTCCCTCTTAAAAAAAAAAAGGAAAACAGCATACAATTTGCAATTTGGAATGGTAAATTCTTGGTACCACTTAAATAATAAAAAACAACAACACTAATTTGTGTTTCTTAGAAATTCCCCTTTGATATGAAAACAACACAAAATTCCCCTTCCTGAGGGCCCTGGCCCCATTTCCCCCAAAGTGAAGGGAGGGCCCTGATGCTCTAAAAAATAGGATAGGTCAGTAGGCATTTTTTTTTTTTTTTGCTTTTTTTGTTGTCTTTTTTTAGCAAGATAATTCTGATATTGTGAGATTCTAGTTATCTCATAAACCCCATACAAGTTAATTGATGATCACCGATACAGGTGTGTAACTGAAAGTTTCTCTGTGATGCTGTCAGTTTACCTCGATATAAGACCGCCCCAATTAAATTACCCATTCCTGTTACAAATAGGTCACTATTTAACCAGACCTTTGTTTAACATGCATTTTACTAATTAGTTTAATAGCTAATTAGAATCGCATTGTAAATTACCTGAAAGAAAAAGGTCAAACTCTGAATGTATCATATGACATTTCAGACAAATAAATCATATGGCTTACCTAAATATTTTCCACTTTTCAGTGCTCAAAGAAAATTATTTTAAGAGACAGGCCCAGGGCTTGTTGCTTCTGAAAATGGACAGGCCCCGATTTGAAATGGACAGGCCCTGATTTGAAATGGACAGGCCCTGATTTAAAATGGAAAGGTCCAATATTTTTTTCTTATTGGAAATGTGTCTTTATTCACTTTTATAACACACATTAATTTTGTTACGTATGTATTAATCAAGCTCAGAACCTCCTCTGACTATATTTTTCTTTTTGCTACCACTTTATGCTCCCCCAGGTCAGCGGACTTATTTACCATTTCGTTTAAAATATGTTAGAATAGAATATTACATAGTAATTTATAACCAATGCAAAGGAGAGTACTAGCACTTTTGCCAAACGATAATAATCAGAGCCGACTTGGTGAAACTGGAGCTAAACTTGGAGCCAAATTTTTAATCAGGTTTTATGAGACTATTGGAGCCTCCTCTGGCTATATTTTTTCTTTTTGTCACCACTTTCTCCAAGTAAAGAATTAGGAGCCTGGACTAGAATTTCATTTAAAAGTAGGATTCCAGGAACTCCTTACACCTTAAATAATGAATAGAAATATACTTTATATCTGTATTTATACATATACAGTATATATATTTTTCTTTCCACCAACATGTATTTGTAAAGGACAGTTTTTCTTATTTGATTATGTAAAAAAAAAAAAAAAAAAAAAAAAAAAAAAAAAATCCGAAATTATGTACCATCCGAAGTACTATGACACCGCACTTTTACGGCCCGAACATTTCACAAACATTCAATCGAAATACCATCAATAACGATTTTTTTCCATGCATTAGTGTGTTTTTAATGACAAAAACGGTATTTCTTATCACAAAGGAAAGAAAACACAACCCTAATAGCAGAATAATGAGTTTTATGTCAACATTTGTCGACCTCAAAGTTGTGACAAACTGCCGACACGAAGCCAGGCAAAATATTCAAACTTCTTATTGTTTCAATGTGTGTATAACACATTTTAATTACTTTATTGCAAGTGTTTTCACAGTTCACAATACACATGGGAGTATTTTGTCTTGAGGAACTTGAGCTTGAGATCCAGTAAAACTGATTTTTTGGGGGATTTTTTTTTTTTTTTTTTTTTTTTAAAGACAGGCCCGACGGGCTCCTCGTCTGCCAAATGAGACAGGCCCGGAATGGATTTCGAGGAGCGTCGGGCTATCCTATTTCTTGAGCACTGCTTTTGCTGTGTAATTTGGTATGCATTGACCAGTGAGTTACAAAAAATATAGAATGGTGCTATGTTTCACTTCTATGTGATAAATCATTGTTCAGAAGAAAAAAAAAGAAAAAAAAAATATTTTTAAATTTTGCATAATATTTTTGTAGGGAGGGAGGGAGTAAAATATTTTCAAAATTAAAATAACATGTAACTATGGGTTTTTTTAGCTGTTTTTATAGTCATATGCTCAATACATATATATTTTTTTCCAGTTTGAAAACAAATAGAATATCTTTTTCATCGTGTTTTTTTTTGTTAAAGAGTGCCAATTATTGAGTTGAAAACACTTTTAAATGCCTCTGTTGATCTTGATGTTAAGCAAATAGTATTAAAAATACAAATATGAAATGAATGTTTTACTTTCTTTTTTTCCTGAATTTTATGAACATTTGCGGTAAAATTCCAGATTTTGATGAAAAATCGTGCTAAAATTCCCAATTGTGGGTTATGTTTCCAAAATATAGAGAAAACAAGAAATTTCACTGTAAGTGACAAATGCCCCCGAAGTGACCTTTGACCTCTAAGTGACCTTGACCTTGGAGCCAGGGAGCTGGATATTGTGCGCGACATGCCGTCTTGTTGTGGTGAGTGAGCACTTGTGCCAAGTTATTTGGAAAATCCGCCCATGATTGTCAGTTATTAACCGGACACCAAAGCACATCTTTTTGACCTTTGACCTCTAAGTGTGACACTGACCTTGGAGCCACGGACCTGGATTTTGTGCGCGACATGTCGTCTTGTTGTGGTGAGCACTTGTGCCAAGTTATTTGAAAATTCGTCCATGAATGTCGGAGTTGACCGGATACGACTGTAAGGATGGACGGACGGTGTGACTACTATATATATGCTTTCCTTTGCGGGCGACATATAAAAACACTGCAAGGTGGGGAAACTGTGAGTACAATTTAGCTGTTTCAATATTTTCATACTATATATACATACAGTGGGTTTTTTATGCCTAATTTGGGGCAAAAATTCGGCCCAATTCCCCATTCACAATTCCAAAAAGTATCGTTTTTTCAGAATTATATCCAAAATATCTTAATATAAGCTGGTGTCAAAACTAGTCTGTATTTACCAAAAACAAAACTTAAAACCAAGGGATATTAAATTGTGAAAATGAAAGTGAAAAAAGTTCATTTCTCTTTTGTTATAATATTTCACAATTTCTAGAAAAATGCCGCTATTTTTCACAAGGGCACGGGCACAGACTGCATTCACAAAACATATAAAAAAAACACTTCTAATATAAACCACAGATACTGGTTAAAAAAAACAAAAAAACAAAAAGTCTTATATTCTATTAAATACTGTATTTAATAGAATATAAGACTTTTTTTTTTATTTTTTAAACCGGTATCTGTGATATAAACCATATTACCAACCCCACAGTCACACATGAGTCACAATATACACACCAACACACAATTACATTTAAAAGCGGCTTTTGATATATCTGAGTAACACCTTGAATATAATTAGTAAATTGGGCAACTTATATTATATTGACCTACTTTTGGTAGGAACATATCTACATGGACATGACTTTTTGTATGTGTAATGGGCTTAATGATAAACTTTGATATAAAACCTAACAAAGAGCAAAAATTAGGTGAAAACTGGAGATCATTCATGACTGACTTACCTTTGGCAGAGATAATTATACACTGGGTCATGTAGATCTATGTAAACATTTGTAAAGTTTGAAAACTCTATGGCTTCTGATATTTGAGAGATGGACTTCACCAAAAACTTAAATGTTAAACCCGAGTATTCAGACAGATGCAGTGTATATATATAGGCAGAAATTCAAGAACTGGGTGTGCAAATATGCAAACGGTGTGCAAAATAATTTGCTAACATGCGCTAAGCGCCAATTCGCGACAAGTGGGTGTCTCTGGGGTAATTTATTTTTACAGATAAAGCATTTTAGATCATATTTTCTATAAAGGTATACAAAACATAACAATATTGAGAAAGTAAGAGTTTGGAAGTGTGTTTTTTTTGTTAAAGTTTTTGGTTAATTAGTCGGAATCATACATCTAGAAAAATGATAAATTAATGACATAAATGCATGGGAATACCATGTTTATTAGCCGGATTGCGCACCAAATCCAGGCTTATAGTTTGCCGATTTCCGTCTATCCGTCTCCACGTTTTGATGAAAGTCTTTGGTTAAAGTTTTTGTTTTTCCTCATTTCTCAAAAACGACTCATCGGAAAGCTTTGAAACTTTGTACACTTGTTCATTATCATTACACAACATTATATGACAAGAACCATAAACATAACAATATTGAGAAAGTAAGAGTTTGGAAGTGTTGTTTTGTCACCTACTCCCCAAATATTGGCCGCGATTTTTCAAAAACTGCCGTGCAAAAGACGGCTGAACGGTTGGCTGGCTAATACATTGGACAGATGGATGAACATTAAGGGCTACACTATATGTCCGTTCCACTAATGGTGGTGCATTTGTGCTGTCTTAAATGACTAAAAGTTGTAAATATTAGAAGACAAAAATTAAATGACTTAACAACAAGTGAAGTACCAACAGTGGTGTGAACGCCA